>JAUUDW010000034.1:215658-227708 GCA_032361385.1 Panulirus guttatus
ATACATACATACATTCATACATAAGAATCTGCCACTTACAAAAGTTTTATATACCGGTTGTATAACTCCTCTCCCTCCCCTTCGAACAGAGTGCTTAAGAAAAAGAAATCACCATTTTATGATGTAGTCGAAGAGATGAAAAGTTAAAAGTTAAGAGAACGATCATTTAATGTCTTACAAACGACTCAAAACTTTTAGTTTTGCAGAGTTCTTGGAAATTCACGAGTTTTCGAATGAAGATTTGATCTCTTATGACATAAATGTTCTGTTAGAAGTGAATGCTTCCTTAGGCGGGTTCCTCTGAGCGTAATGGACCTGAGTAAGTTGTGTCCTTCGTGTATATAATGAAACCTCAGTGGTCTCTTCAGCATGTCTCTTTTTTCTCTCTTTTTTCGCCCTTACCTCCACCCTTTCCAACCCAGCCTCTTAATTGCCACATTAAACTCCATTGTCCGCCTTCATTCCATATCCTCTAGTATTTTACCTCCCTCTTCTGTTTCTGCTATCCCCTTCCTCTCTTCCTTCGCCTTTATCTCTTCCATCGTTTGGTCCAAGTCTCTCTATCTCCACCTGCGTCATTTAACTTACATTTACCTTCCTCCACCTACCCTAATTCCATCTGTCTCCCAGCTTCCTTCTTCTGCATACACGATATTCTCTCCTGCAGGTGTACCCAGAGAGCTACTGGGAGCCGCTGGTGGTGCTGAACAACGCCACTCTGAAGGTGGAGGAAAGTTCGCGGGTCATCATCGACCAGGCCGCCCTCAAGATCATGCACCCCAACATCGCCCCGTCTGACATCACCTACGTCATCGTCCAGCGGCCCCAGAACGGATACCTGGAGGTCGACCTCGGCCAGACTACCACTTCCGAGTACGAGGACGAGGCTAGTGCTCTCCGGCCAGAGGTAGGGTTATATTTACCGTCCGTTGTGAACCAGTGATGTAAAATTGTAAATGTTGATATGGTGTGTAAGGTGTAGATGTATATGTATACCCTAGCCTGAGCTAGGTACTCAGTTTATCGACCAGCCCCTAGGAATGGATAAACAGTTGGGCTGACTGTGGACCGACTGCCGAAACCAGGATTTGAACCTATGCACTCGAAGATCTGTAGTAAAATTTCCATCTGATGGACTCAACTTTGTAACCATACATAACCTGTGCTATATTTTTTAATTACATCTCTTAATGAGACACGTTCAGGTAACGTACCTATTATTAAAGGTGACTGGAGATAATTGTGTAATCAGGTTTGTCGTTAATCACTGGTTATGGCTGGAGTCCAGACAGATGAACCTGGTAACTCTTCCCTTCCTCACTACCTCTCCTGCTAACACTCGAGAGTCTATGGCTCCTCCTCCTCCTCCAAGCCCTTCCTATCACTCATCCACAAGTTTTTCCTCCTTTGATTAGTTGCTCAGGAGGGGAAAAGGGAGAGATGTTACTCGGGGAGCAAAATGTGTAGACATGGGCCATACTTGTGCAGGATAAGATGTATAGTGAAGGTGTATATGTATTGTGTATACTTTTGTTATTTACTCCCGGTATGGTGTGTGTATGTGTATACATGTGTATATATGCACCTTGTCGTTAGTCTTAAGTGTTTACACACACACACACACACACACACACGTAAGCTTGAATCCTGAAATTGTTATAAAGTGCATTTTCAGAGTTACGTTAGTGTATAAATCCTCGGAGTTGGTGCCGAGGGAGCAACAGGAGAGAAACGTATCTGCTTGCGATAGAGAGAGAGATCCACGTGATGGATCATATCAGTTTGCTGTTGCTCTCACTTGTGAGACCCTCCTGTTTCTTACCGCATCAGGCATCAGGATCGCCAGATTCTTGGCAACCAATGGCAAGTGATAGAACCCCGGCAACCACCGGCAAGTGACAGAGTTCAAACCCTGGCAACCAATGGAAAGTGACAGAACCCTGGCAACCAATGGAAAGTGACAGAACCCTGGCAACCAATGGCAAGCGACAGAACCCTGGCAACCAATGGCAAGCGACAGAACCCTGGCAACCAATGGCAAGTGACAAGAACTCGAACTCGCCTTATACGGACGCAACCGACGCTTGGCAAGAACCAAGGGACTTTGGGAACTGGGTCGTCGAAACAGCTCGTGTCAAAGACCCGACGCAACGTACAATTTGCGCCGCTAAATCCCAAATCAATCGTCATTCAAACTCTTTCTGCAGTTTTACCCAATCACGGGGAAAGACGTGCCATTACTACACGAAGAATATTTTTTTCTTTTTCTGTCTTCACCAGTTATGCTGGAGTTCACGGCAGATGTTTTACCCAAGTGGAAATAAAACCGAGTTTTGCGAGTGTAAATATCAGAACTGTTTTATGAAAGGTTACACCACTGTGGCAGACTGTTAAACTCCGTTCAGACAGTTAGGAGCAAGACATAACGTACACCCAACAAAACAAAATATCTTTGCATTTTTGTGTTAGACAATTTGACACAACGGACGAAGGATTTTGACAAATGCCCTTGAAATCTTGCCTCACACTGTACCCCTGCTCTCCTTATATACTTTTTTCATCGTGCGTAAAGCAAAGTGCATAAAGTAGAGAAGATTGTTTTTAGACAGTTATAATGCATCTTATTTAGTTTCTTTTTTTTCCGAGAATAACTGCTGTACAGAGAAGCAACCATACTTATTACGAAATGAGTCTAGCATTCAGACTTGTCAACCCTACCCAGGCTGCAGGAGTCGTATGTAGTGTTCATTTTCATATCCATCGGTCCCTTCTGTAAAGATTTTTTATTTGTTGTGTGTACTTATGGTGTTTCTAGCAACTGGCTCGTCACTATGAGAGAAATATTCAGCACCTGTTTCATCACTGTGAGAGACAATATTCAGCAACCTACCCGTCACAGTGAGAGACAATATTCAGCACCCCTCTCATCACTGTGAGAGACAATATTCAGCAACCTACGCGTCACAGTGAGAGACAATATTCAGCAACCTACGCGTCACAGTGAGAGACAATATTCAGCACCCTGCTCGGCAATATGAGAGACAATAATCCTTACAAAGGCTTGGGTGCAAGTGCAACAAAGGTATGGTTGATGTACGCTCGGCCTTAATTAATTATTTTTTTCCTCTTAGTTTTTCTTTTTTTCTTTTATTCTAGATGGCCTTATTTTATTTTTTTTTTGCCCATACCATGTTGTCACTTTAAAAAAGAGATCGTAGGTCCTTAAAATTGTGGACATTTTGACTCATCTTTGTTACAGACTTTCAACCTTTTTTCTTGTTGGACATTATTCTCAGTTTCCTCTTCTTACACACGTACACACACACGGGCCTCCGTGGTGTAGCGGTTAGCGTTACTGATCCTGTGTCGCTACAGGCTCTACTCGGTTTGGACCAGCGTGGGTTCGAATCCTGGGCGCGGAAGTTGGCCTACACTCGACCCAGGTGTTCATCTTACCCTTAGGGCAGGCCAATAAATGGTATCTGACATACTCTAGGGTGTGTATGTGTATGTGCGTGTGTGTGTGTGTAGATACATAGGAGTAAAGATACGATACCTGTATACAATTACTTCATATGATTACCATATTAACTCTCTCATGTCACCATGCCTTTACTATCATTCTTAATGTCCATGTCTTTCACCCAATACCTCCTAGGGTATATCTACAGAATATTTCTTCAGTTTTACCTCATATGACATTCAACTTAAAAAAACTCATCTTTAAGAATGTCAACTCCATCCTTACCCTCAGTGCTTCCTGGTAACATATTTCTAATCTCGTTATCTCTGAACTTGTCAATCTGACCCCACCCACTCTGCTCTTATCATCACGTCTCCTGATTCACTCACAGGGCAAGCCCTGTATTTTAGTACATCCTTTGGTATTTTGACAACATCCATTGAAAACTTTTTAACATATTTCTGTCCATCACCCATTGTTTTTACTGTCCAGAAATGTCATACATCAATCATGATTTGGTCCAAAACTGGAGTTAGTGATAGGGTTAGATCCAATGCACAATTGCGTTAGGATCTCTTAGAACATTGCTCTTCTATCCTTTAAGAATCCCCTCAAGCCATCATCAGTATTTATTATCCAACACTAACATTATAGCAGACTTTATGCCCCGCACTCTTCAAGTTGCACACCGTAATCAAAGTTTTCTTTAAAGATTCCCTTCATCTCTTGCCTTTGAGATATGGTGGAGCGAATTCATTTGTTAGTATGAACCTGCGATGAAGTAGGCCAGCCACTTTTTGTCACTTTTGTGGAGATGGGAGCGTCAAGGATTCACTGAGAGGATCTGTCGTGGGAAGGTTTCTAGTGCTTTGCTGATGCCTGTGTTTCTTTCGTTTGTAATCCTTGATGACAAGGAGTTAATGACTACGTTCTGAGGAAGACTCAAGAGATTAATTCACCACTTTTAGTTTGTACTGAGTCTTCTTTGTGAGAGATGACATGGGCTTATAGCGAGCGAGGGTTGGAGTTGCTAAAGATCTCTCAGTAACTTGTACATAAAAAGCCAGAGGTCAGTTTGTGTCTAGTTTGCTAAGTATCGTAGTGTGTGATTAGCTTCTACCTGTTCTCTGTTTGCATCCTCCCAGTCGGTGCTCTGTAAGCTGTGTCTCCCACAGGTGAGCGTGTTCGACCAGGCGCTAATCAATGAGGGGCGCGTCCAGTACGTGGAGGTTGGAACCAACGTGACCAGCGACCACTTCGTGTTTGATGTTACCAACGGCATCTCCAGCCTCTCTCGCCTCGTCTTCACGATAGAGGTAAGAGGTTCAGGATTGTGTGTCTAGGATCGGCAGTTGATTTGAAGCTGTTTTCTATTTATTTCTGTGATGCTTTATTTAAGTTATCGTTACAGAGCAAAAGTTGATTATTGTGTTTTGTAAAGAGTAATGTACTATGTTGACGTGGTAATGGAAGAACTGTTAGTGGAAGTGCCTTTCAGTTGTCTCCTTGCTAAAGAGTTGCAGCATTCTTCAGTTATAATCAGTCCCTCTTGGGTAAACCATAAGATGTAGTAGATGGCTAGGGTCTGGAAGGTAGACGTAAGGTAATCGTCACCTCTACTGTCTTCCTCTGTTTAGGTAATCCCAAAGACGATCTACCTGTCGGCGGGGCTGCTGGAGGTGGACGAGGGGTCGCAGACGATCGTGACGGCGTCCGTGGTGACCGTCCTGACGGACTACTACACCAACAAGATCGCCCAGTACCTGGTGGCGGCGCAGCCGATGGCAGGCCAGCTGGAGCTCTCCACAAGGCCTGGACAGAGGGTGGAGGCCTTCACGCCACTGCAGCTGGAGCAGGGACTCATCTCGGTGAGTGGGAACAGCCAGGGCTGGAGTCTGGACTTAGACAAATGAATGGGAACGGCTGGAACAGACGGCCGTGGTTCGATAAGTCGAACGATTGGTGTAGAGGCTTTTCTTGATGGGTGTAAGCAATTGGAACAGGAAATTACTTGCTGTGAGTGGCAGCAGCCAGAATAAGATCTTGTTCTGTCGTCTGAGAGAAGCTGAAACAAGGTTTAGCTCAGTGTGATGGGAGATCCTTAGGCAATGGGCTTATTCCGAAGATTAAGAGGAACTGGGACGTAGGAGACGCCCCGAAGACTACACCATCAGGTAAGTCAGGCTAATGCATAGGAAGACCTTGGGTTACGGACTTATCTCGGTGGATGGAAGCAGGTATATATAAAAGAGCAGCGGAGGCATCTGCAGAGGACAGACTTACCTCGATGAGTAGCAGCTGAACCCAGGGCTCAGTGAGTAGGGAGCAGCTGGAGAAGAGACGTATCTTGATAAATGGGAACAGCTGTAACTGGAACTAATTTTGATGAACTGATTCATGTAACGTACAAGCTTATGGTTTTAACTGATAACAGCTGGAAAACACCCTAGTCGGTTCGTGAGAGTCGCTGGAACATGGGTTTGAGACTTCGAGTGGAAGCAGCTGGAACAGGATCTTAACTCGGGGGGAAGTGGGAACCGAAGCGACGAGGAATCAACTCGTTGTGTGGGGTCAGCTGCAGCCGGGACGTATATTGATGAATGAGAGCAACGTGGAATGGGGAGAGCTGGAGTCCGGGCAGCTGAGGTAGCAGCTGCACTTGTTGAAATAGGATTATCTGGAGTTTGGACCAACCTGGATGAAGAGGATTGGATGCCTCTGGTGCTTCACATGGTTTATGGGAGCAAGTGGATCTAGGTTTTTGTTTGGTGAGTGGGGGAATCTGGTCAACGGATCAGGTCTTGGTGAAATGGAAGCAGCTGGTTTAAGGGACTTTATCTTGGTGACTAGAGGCAGCGGACACGCAGACTTACATCTCACTGAGTGAAAGTAGCCAATGTGGGGGCCATAATGACTGTGGATGGGAACAGGAAGAACAGGGACTTGTCTCTGTGAATGGGAACGGGTGGGGCAGTTAAACTAGTAAGTACAACTGGAGTGAGGACTGTGTAAGCGACAGCGGGTGGTTGAGATTAGTCGCAGCAACTTAGCGCCGTACTGATAAAAGGCAAGAGCTGTGTTATAATGACGGAAGTATCCCTCAGTTACTTCAGGTGTGAGTCTGAATGCAGAAAATTTAGAAGAGGCGAAATGCTTTAGATACCAGGGAGTGAACATGGCAGCTTCCATATGGAACAATGGAAGAGGAAGTTAGTAAGTCATAGGGTGGGGAAGGAGGCGAAGGTTCTGGGAACATTAAGGAATGTGTAGAAAGAGAGGTCGTTGTCTGAGAGGGTGAAAGTGGGTATGTTTGAAGGTACAGTATGTCCCAATGATGTATGGATGCTAGGTATGGGCTATAGCTGACGATTTGTGAAGGAGCTGAAAAGGATATGCTGAAACGGTTTAGACATATGAAGAGGATGAACGAAAAGAGTTTGACAGAGAAGATATATGTATCAGAAGTGAAAGGGAAAAGGAGAATAGGGGAAAAAACTGAAGATGAAGGGATAGAGTGAAAATTTTTTCGAGAGGTCAGGTGAAAGATGTGCGCGGGATAGAGTGAATTGGAATCATGTGATATACAAGGGGCGACGTCCTGTCTATGGACTGAACCAGGGCATGTGAAGCGGCCGGGGAAAACCATGGAAAGGTCTGTGGTGTTATGTAGGTATTGGGCTGTGGTTGCAGTGCATTGCACATGACAGCTAGAGAATGGATGTGAGCGGATGCAGCCCGTCTTCACCTGTTCTGGGCGCTACCTCGCTAACCCGGGAAACGGCAGACAAGCATGAAAAAAAAAAGAATTATAAAGTTACTTACAAATTAGGATTTCAGCATTTTTTTTTTCTTTTATGTGGGAGGCAAAGACAAAAAACAATCAGAGTCGTGCCAAAGACCTCTCTGACATAACAGCTTTAAAAGGTAAAGGTAATTACCATCTATAAGTACATTGTGAAGGGTGGCCGGGAAGGTGGCGAGGCTGATGCACTCAGTGACTGGCGGTAACCCAGAAACGTGTACGTAACTTTCCACTTGGTGGGCGAAATTCTTGGCTGGGGCTCCTCCACCCAACAGCTGTCGCTCGGAGCTCCATCTGTCAATAGGAACCTTAACTGCCACTCTGCAGAGTCCAAGGAGAGACTCTGGGCCATTCAAGAGAGTTGCTCTTAGAGGAAATTAGGTCACTCCTACCCTGCAAGAGCTTCAGGAAGGAAGCAGCGTTTTATGTTCCATGAGGAGGGAGTTTGGTTAGTTCCATCAAGTTTCGTCTTAACCTTTTATTTCTTAGTTACAAAATTGGACTACCCTTTCAACAATGAGGAACCAGACAGTTTATATTAGCGTCAAGCCCTTTTCAGCACGTCTGTCATTTGCTACGTGTCTGTCCGAATCAGCTGTAGTATCAGAGCCATCTGGATCCACACTGGCACATTTATGAGGATCAAAACAGACCTCAACACCAGTAACGAAGGAAGCCTGTGTGTGCACACACCATGCGCCTTCTGGAACCGACCGCAGAGTCGCTCACACTTTCGTTTTCTACATCTGCATGTAATGAGTTCCAGGAGAGCTTCAGGGGCAGGTCGTTTGTACCGTCAGTGTTGGTGAAAGGTGTCCATGTCTGTCGTGTTGCCGTCCATATTCAGCTGGGTAGATGTCAGGCTGAGCCTCCAGGTCATGGTTCCAGAAAAGGGTCCAGTAACTGGCACGCTTTTGTGCGTTCCAGAGGGCTGTCATTGGTCGAGGGTGGAGCTTCATTCCAGTCGTATTTGCGAGAGAAAATCCTGTATCCATACATGAGTTTGCATGCGATGCGTCAGCCGTTTGGTTACAAAGAATGAATATCAGGTTTCTGCAGGAGGCTTGTTCAGTGTGATGCCAAACTTGGAGAGGCTTCTGTGTCTTTGTGGCATCTACTTAAAAAGGCTACCATGAATTTAGTCGACCAACCTTTGCCAGATTCCTGGTAGAATCCAACTCGATGTGTGCATTACAGGCAACATTCTACATAGCTTTTGAGCAAGTTCAGCTGCTATGGTATACGTTAGTATGGTCCTGCAAGGTTCATTATATGCTTCCAAGTTGTGTATAAGTTGTATACAGAGATCTACAGCGTCAGTGTCGTGATACCACATCACAGCATGAGAGCATTCGTGCCGTGCATACGGAACATGAAGTAGCTGTCTAGTTAGATGCTTTTTTTCTATTAGCAGAGACAGCGTGGGCAACTGAATGAACTAATCATTGCCATAACCTTTACGCTATATACATGTATGTAGACTATAGGCCTAAATAAAAGACATAAGCATATATAGTCACATACAGAAACACCCATAAAAGCACGAATAGACAAGAATAAACACACAATAAGTACACTGTAGCACTCATACATACACAAATACACAAACACACATCTACACACACACACAAAAAGAAAACAAAGATAAACACAAAACCCTATACAGACAGATAGACACACACGGGCACACAAAGACAAACAAGCGATGACATACACAAGCATAACGGACACTGTATGAACACACACAAACAAACACCCACACACACGCAAACGCCTCTCGAATAAGGTTAGGTCAGCGAGGACATGTATCGTTCCCACGACACGATCTTGGCATTAGATTGTCCCTGAAAATGTTGTATGGAGGATTAGGATCCCTTTCATCACCTATACATGTGAGTGTAGTGCTGGTGTTATTAGAAACTTCGTCCGATTGGCTTCAGTACTGAATCCCCTGAAGGTGCAGTGTTGATGCTCCTTTTGTTCGACATCAGCCACCCCATCCAATCCAAGCTGCCTCCGTCAATTGCTGTGCGTTGCATCACCCGGTACTCGTTCGGAGACGCACCAGACAAACATCTTGTTAACATCCCAAATTGCGTTCCAGTCAGGTGTCTGCGAACCAAGTCGGTGTCGTGTGGGGAGTGTAGTGAAATACAGTTAGAAATTTCTTGACCGTATTCTAACTGATGTGGCTGAGTGGTACTTCTCACCTGAACCAGTTCAATCCATTCCTTCGCTACAACAAGCAAGTATTAAATATGTTGTTTTCATATGGTGCCCCCCAACGAGCCAGCGGTGTGGAGTCTAGTTATGTCATACGGGCTGAGTACCGACTCCCTAGCACGTCGCCTTGTGATAGCCAGTCGTGCAGTAAACCTAGGGCTGAAATGATAAGCGAGGATGACTCAGAAAACGAAGGACAAATGCGTCAGTTTCATCCTTTAAGTCCACCTCTGAAGTGCATCTACAAGATTACATCTAGGTACCTTGCTCTCAGTCATACCCACTATCAAGAGACACACTAATAGAGATTCTGTCACACTCATCCAGCCATCGGTAACCTGTACAAGATCCTCTGTAAATTGACTTGAGTGTTGAAGATTTTTTAGTATGATGATAAGCATCCCAAATACTCTAGCGTTATCCACAAACTGAATGAACTGTGTGGTTTGAACACACAGAACCTCCTCTTTGCCCACAGTGAAAAAGTAGCGCAACTTATCACCAATCACTTTTCCATCATCTGCCAAAGGCGCCCCTTGTATCTTGATTCCACCTGCCTTCCATCGTACCTTCCACACCCACAATCACCCAAGAGTCAATACGTGAATTTGAGGCCACCAAACGTTTACACATCCTCAAACAAAGAGCTCCACTACACCTATTGACTCAGCTTTGAAAAATCGGAAAAAAAAAGAAAGAAAAAAGGCGGTGGTGAGGGCTCTTCCCTGAACTAGTCAAGCCCCTCTGTTCCATCATTAGGTCTCCTCTTCAGTACTCAGAATGCCCCGTTGATTGGAGGACAAACGGCATGTGTCCCCCGACTACTAAGGCTTATGAGGCCACAATCTATCACAGTGAGTTACGACCCATTACCATTAGCCCCAGTCTGCAGATTGCTCTGTAAAAGTTTTCTTATTTCTAGTTTTGGCCCACAGATACACACCGCAGATTCCACAGACCCTCAGCACTTTGGCTACATAAAAAGCTTTCTCTACCACACACTGCTATGCCAGTGTCCCGGTCTGTGTCTACTGCAACCTAGAGACACCGTCAGACGTCTGTGGTTCTACCCTTAGAGTATGTCACCAAAGTTTTCGATCTAGCATTCCATTTTCGTTAACAAAAACATAGGCTATGATGTTTTGTCTCACAGTTCGCAGACTTCCTCTGTGAGCGTCGTAAGGCTGCATACTCCTGAGGGAGACGTCTTCGCCTTCTACCCCTTAACCTCTGATGTTGGACAGGGTGCAGGGATAAGTCCCCTTGTGTTTCCTTGTCTTATAAAGTGATGCCCTGATGAACGTACCTGATGATCGAAGGAAGATGAAGACTCTGGCTTCGCGTTCACAACACCGATCCAGATTTCAATGTCCTCCAGGGATACCGTAACTGGAATGAGTGGGATGGGGTCTGGAAGGGAAGCCCTTGGGATGAGTGGCGTAATGTAGACAAAGGAAAAGTTGACATACTTATTTCAGCTTATTTCAGCGCAGGTAAAGCTTAGGTACTTATTTCAGCATATTTCAGGGCAGGTAATGCCTAGGTACTTATTTCGGCTTATTTCTCTGCAGGTAAAGCCAAGGATACTTTAGCTGATATACTGTAAGAAGAGAGTTTGTGTTTGTTCAGTGGGTTCAGACCCGCATGGGTTCGAATTTTAGGCACGGCAGTCAGCCCACACCCAAAACAAGTGCTCATCCTCCCCTCGGGGGTTGTCAGTGACTGAGTGCCTAGCTTTGCCTGGTGTGTATGTATGTATACTGTACACAAATAGGAGTAAAGGCACGGTACATATATATATAAGCTTAAGAGACGAGGCAACACGAGTGTAAAACTCTCATCCCCGTAGCACACAAAGAGTTATAACAAATAGTAATTCACACAGCCGCACGCCTGGATTCGAATCCTGAATTGATGTACCATAAGTTTCAAGTTTTTAGAAGACCTCTCTTGTCAAACGAACAACATCCACGTTGAACACACAGGACGCTTACTCACCACACATTTTGACCCATTGTCCTGCTCGGTGGACGTGGCCGACTACCTAAGCGCTCAGGAACCCATTCAAAGATAAAAATACTTCAGGAATGAAGGCAGGATCCAAGTTATTGGAGTCTTGAGGCCACCAAAGACCACCTTCCAAAGTTCGGAGTTACTACATCTTCTTGTTGTAACTACAGGCCCCCACACGAGGGATGTAGGTACGTCAGAATCTGGGAAAGGTTTTGAGCTACAGCACGTTGGCCTTGAAGGCCATTTAGAGGCCACAAAAGGCCAAGAAATGCAACACCGTCCATGTAGATTACACTGAGTTCACTATTTATTCAAAAAAGGCGACCCAGCAGCCTTAGATTACAATGAACGTACGTGGAGATCAAATACAGGTTCTAAGGATATTAGGGCCCGGTCTTAGAGGCCATCAAAGGCCACCTCATAAGGTCCAGAGTTATGAGAGAGACATCGCACTCATTCAACTCTGACCTCGCAGCTTCCCAGCAATTTGGGCAAATTTGAGAGAAAAAGATATCCACATGCAACCTTTAATGTGGAAAATATTTTTCC
>JAUUDW010000034.1:290389-303123 GCA_032361385.1 Panulirus guttatus
GGACTTCTTTTTATGGGAGTACTGCTGCGTCGAGGCTGCCCTCCACGCAGGAGCAGGGAAAGAAGTAGAGTTCCTCTGCTTCGATGTTCGCTCATTCAGGTGGTTGATGATGTGTCTCCCAAAAGTCCATGTAGTTTGTTCAGTGTAGCAAGAGTTCGTCAGAATGTTCTGAGGGGCACTGATGTTGTTACGCATGATAAGGTCGCCTGATCTCGAGCTAGTGTAGTTTTTTCTTCCTTGTTTTTGTAGTTACCGACATGGCACAGACGAAGGATATGCCCAGATCACGGCAATCTCGTTTGAAAGAAAAAAGTTGAGGAGAAAGAAAGTAGAAACTAATTAGGGCTCCGCAAGTGTTGTAGACTTGACTCTTATAGGAAAGCAATATTAAATGAAGAGGGAAAGACAAAAGAAGGAAGAGGGAAAGACAAGAGAAGGAAGAGAGAAAGACAAAAGAAGGGAGAGGGAAAGACAGGGGAAGAAAAAGGGAAATACAAAAGAAGGAAGAGATTTCCACAGCTTAGCTGTTCGAGGGAAGGAGGCATCATAACAGCCAATCCTCGAGTGGCCGGTCTCCACACACAAGCTCTGTGAAGCAGCAGCTAAGCGCGTGACACACATGGGGACACATGTAGGCAGCTAACAAGAACAGTGGCAAAAATGATACCTGTATAATAGAGAGGGAGAGAGAGCAGCGATATCGTGGCGTACGGAAAGGGAGAGTTGAAGAGAGGTGAAGCCAGGAGAATTAATGAGAAAGGAAGGCTTTTGATTTCATTCTAGTTAATGAAGGGGAATGAGCCACCCCAGAAGTGTGAGCAGTTTTTCATACT
Source organism: Panulirus guttatus (assembly GCA_032361385.1). NCBI lineage: Eukaryota > Metazoa > Arthropoda > Malacostraca > Decapoda > Palinuridae > Panulirus > Panulirus guttatus. The sequence goes on from JAUUDW010000034.1 coordinate 291,223, forward strand.
TGGGCTGGCAAATAAAACCTTTGTAAATATGAAACAACTGCTCACAAGAAAAATGATTACGGCGCCTATAAAGCACCCTTGGCTCTTGGGAAGTAGTCTGTTTGATGATGATGAAGTGGGGCTTCCAGGACAGAGTTCAGGATATGGTTATGCCAAACATATGTACGTATATTATTACATGGTAGAAATGTGGTGTGAAACTGAGCAGAGGGGAAACAAATGATTCCAAGAAAGAGATATAGGATGCAATTGCGTTTTAGCGGTTAGGCTGAACTCCAGCAATAAGAGCAGTGCCAGGGAGGGGTAGGCTGAACATCAGATATATGAACAGTAGAAAGGGTGGCCCGAACACTAGCAGTAAGGATAAGACAAAGTTAGGCCAAATACCAATAAAGAGAACACCAGTAGGAGTAGGCTGAACACTAGCAGGGGTAAGCCGTAAACCGGCGGTAAGTATAGTAATGGAGGTAGGCTGAACAACAATGATAAGAACAGTAGCAGTAAAAGACTGAACACCAGCAATAAGAAGAACAGCAGAAATAAGTCAAGCACTAGGAACTTTAAAAGGAGTAAGCGGAACATCATTGCTGAGAGCAGTGGTACGGTTAGGACGAACACCAGCGATAAGAGAAGTGGTGGGGGAAGACTGAACACCAGCAATAAGAACAGAAGCAGGGGTAGACTGAACACCAGCATTAATAACAGCATCAGGGGTGGGATGAACACCAGCAGTAACAACAGCATCAAGGTAGGCTGAACACCAGTAGTAACAGTAGCAGAGATAGGCTGAACACAAGCACTAGGGATAGACTGAACACTAGGAATAAGAACAGTGGTGGGAGTAGGCTAAACACCAGCATTAATATCAGAAGCAGGGAAGAGTAGGCTGAAGACCAGCATTAAGAGCAGTAGCAGGGGAAGGCTGAACACCAGCAATAAGAACAGTAGCAGGGATAGGCTGAACACCAGCAATAAGAACAGTAGCAAGGTAGGTTGAACACCAGCAATAAGAACAGAAGCACTGATAGGTTGAACACCATAAATAAAAACAGTAGCAGGGGTAGGCTGAACACCAGGAATACGAATAGCTGTAGGGGTAGGATGTACAACAGCAATAACAACAGTAGCAGGGGTAAGTTGAACACTAGCAATAAGAAGAGTAGCAGGGGTTGGGTGAGAACCAGGAGTAAAAACAGTGTTAGGAAAAGGCAGAACCTCAGCAATATGAACAGTAGCCAGTGTAGGCTAAATAGCATCAGGGTTAGGCTGAATAGTAGCAAGGTTAGCCTGATTACCTAGAATAAGAACAGAAACAGGGACAGGCTGAACACCGGTAATAAGAGTAGTAGAAGGATAGTCTAAACACCAGCAGTGTGATTAATAGTAGGGAAAATTAAACACCAGTGATAAGAGCAGTAGAGGTCTAGGCTGAACACCAGCAGTAAGAACAGTAGCAGGGGTGGGCTGAATACCAGCAGGAAGAACAGTAGCAAGGGTAGGCTGAACACTGTGAAGAACATTATGAGGGGTAGGCTGAACTCCAGCAGTAGGAACAGTAGTAGGGGTTGGCTTAATAGCTATAAGAGGGGTAAGTTGAACACTAGTATTGAAAACAATAGCAGGGGTAGACTGAACACCAGCAGTAAGAACAGTAGCAGGGACGGGTAGGCTGAACGCTAGCAATAAGAGCAAAAGCAGGTGAAAGCTGAACACCAGCAATAAGAACAGCAGCAGGAGGTAGGCAAAACACCAGCGATAAGAACATTAGCAGGGGTAGGCTGAGCACCAGGAATACGAATAGTTGTAGAGGTAGGATAAACCCCAGCAAAAAGGACAGTAGCAGGGGTAGGTTGAACACTAGCAATTAGAACAGTAGCAGAGGTAGGGTGAGCACCAGCAGTAAAAACAGTGTTAGGAAAATGCTGAACACCAGCAATAAGAACAGTAGCATGGGTAGGCGGAACACCAAGAATAGGAATATCATCGAAGGGTAGGCTGAGCACTAACAGTAAGAACAGTATCGCTGATAAGTTGAACACCTGGAATAAGTGCGTTAGCAGGGGTAGGCAGAACACCAGGAGCAAGAAAAGCTGCAGATGTAGGCTGAACACTAGCAGTAAGAACAGTAGCGAAGTTAGGCTGAACACCAAAAGTAAGGCCAGTATCAGCGACAGGTAGGCTGAACACCAGCAGTAAGAACAGTAGCAGGGGTAGGTTGAACACCAGCACTAAAAACATTAGCAGGGTATGCAAGAGAGTCGAACACCAGTGATAAGAAAAGTACCAGGTACGTTGAACTCCACCAGTAAGAGCTGTAATAGGGAAGTGTAAGTTGAACACCAGGAATAAGAATAGTAACGATGCTTGAGATGAACACCAGCAGAAGGAACAGAAACAGTGTTAGGATGAAAACCAGCAATAAGATGAGGAGCAGGGAAGGGTAGGCTGAACTCCAGCATTATGAACAGTACCAAGGGTAGGCTGAACAGCAATAAGAGCAATAGCAGAGAGAGACAAGGTTGAACACCACCAATAAGATCAGTAGTTTGGAGGCTTACACCTAATACCAGCAATATGAACGGTAGGAGGCGTAGGCTGAACACCATCCATAAGTACATTTGGAAGGGTAGGCTGAACATCAGCTGTGAGAACAATATGAGGGGTAGGCTGAACACCAGCCGTAAGACCAGTAGGAGGGGTAGGCTGAACACCAGCCTTAAGAGTAGTAGGAGTGGTAGGCTGAACACCAGCTGTAGGAACAGTAGGAGGGATAGGCTGAACACCAGCCGTAAGAACATATGCAGGGTATGATGAACACCAGCAAGAAGAGTATTTGTAGGGAGTGGGTTCAGCACTAGCAATAAGAGCAGTAGAAGGGGTAGGCTAAACACCAGAATTGAGAGTTGTGAGAATGATATGCCGAACATCATCAATGATAATAGTAGTACGGTTTGGCTGAACATCCATAATAGAAACAGGAGCAGGGAGTAGGCTGAACACCCGTGATAAGAACAGTAGCAGGGGTAGGCTGAACACCAGTGATAAGAACAGTAGCAGGGTTGGTCGAACATCAATGATAAGAACTAGCAGTGGTAGGCTGAACACCAATATGAACAGTAGCAGGGGTAGGCTGAACACCAGCAATAAGAACAGTAGCAGGGGTAAGCTGAACTCCAGCAATAAGAACAGTAGCAGGGGTAGGCTGAACGCCAGCAATAAGAGAATAGCAGGGGTAGGCCGAACACCAGCAATAAGAACAGTAGCAGAGGTAGGCTGTACTCCAGGAGTAAGAACAGTAATAGGCCGAACAACAAAAATAAGAATAGTAGGAAGGGTAGGCTGAACACTGTGAATAAGAACAGTGGTAAGGGTCGGAACAACACCAGCAAGAAAGATTATTTGCAGAAACTGGTAGGTTGAACACCCGCAATAAGAACAGCAGTAAGGATAAGCTGAACACCAGCAATAAGAACAATAGCAGGGATAGGCTGAACACCAATAGTAAGATCAGGGATAGATGAAACCCCAGTAATGAGAAAAGCAGCAGGTTTTGGCTGAACACCAGCAATGAGATGACTAGCAGAGATAGGCTGAACACCAGCAATAAGAACTGTAGCAGGGGTAGGCTGAACACCAGCAGGAAGAACAGTAGCAGGGGTAAGCTGTACGACAATATGAAGTTTCAGCGGTAGGCTGAACATCAGCAATAAGAACAGTAGCAAGGGTAGGGTGAACACCAGCGATAAGAACAGTAGCAGAGGCAGGCTGAACACTAACAATAAGAGTGGCAGGGGTAGGCTGAACACAACCAATAAGAAAAACAGGAGGGATAGGCTGAACACCAGCAGTAGGAGAAGTAGGAGGGGTAGGCTGAACACCAGCAATAAGAACATTTGCAGGGGTTGGCTGAAAACCAGCAATAAGAACAGTAGTTGGGGTAGACTAAACACCAGAAATAAGAACTAGCAGGGGTAGGCTGAACACCAGTAACAAGATCAAGGAAGGCTGAACACCAGTAAAGAGAAAAGTAGCAGCGTTTGGCTGAACACCAGCAGTAGGAACAGTAGCAGGGTTAGTCTGAGCACCAGCATTAACAACACTAGCGGGGATAGGCTGAACACCAGCATTAAGAACAGTAGCAGGGATAGGCTGAACACCAGCAATAAGAGCAGTAGCAAAGATAGGCTGAACACCAATAAGAACAGTAGCAGGGATAGGCTGAACATGAACAATAAGAGCAATACGAACAGTAGCAGGGGTAGGCTCAACACCAACAATAAGAAGAGTGGCAGGGATAGGCTGAACACTGAAAATGAGAACAGTAACAGTGGTAGGCTGAACACCAGGAAGAACATTAGTAGGAATAGGCTGAACACCATCAATAAGTGGCATGGGTAGGCTGAACACCAGCAGTAAGAACAGGAGCATGGATAGGCTGAACACCAGCTGTAAGAAAAGTGGCATGGGTAGGCTGAACACCAGCAATAAAACATTAGCAGAGGTTGGCTGAACACCAGCAATAAGAACAGTAGTAGAGGTAGGCTAAACACCAGAATTAGGAACAGAAGTAGGGGTAGACTAAACACCAGCATTAAGGACAGTAACAGGGGTAGGCTGAAAACCAGCAATGATATCAGTTGCAGGGGTAGACTGAACACCAGCAAAAAGAACGGGAGCAAGAGTTAGCTGAACATCAGCAGTAAAAACAGTTTCAGGGAAAGGCTGAACACCAGCTATAAGAACAGTAGCAGGAGTAAGCTAAACAACAGCAGTAAGAGTAGCAAGGGTATGCTGAACACCGGCAATAAAAGTAGTAACAAGAGTAAGCTAAACACCAGCAATAGAGCAGTAGCAAGGGTAGGCTGAACACCGGGAATAAGAACTGTAGTAGAGGTAGGCTAACACCAGCAGTAAGAACAGTAGTAGGGTTAGGCTGGACAACTGTAAGAAGTTTCAGGGGTAGGCTGCACACCAGTAATAAGAAGGGTGGCAAGGGTAGGCAGAACACTGATAGTAGGAACAGTAGCCGGGATAGGCTGAGCACCATCAATAAGAGCAGTAGCAGTGGTAGACTGAACACCAGTAATATGAATAGTATCAGCGGTAGGCTGAACACCAATAGTGAGAACTGTAGGGGTGGACTGAACATCAGTAATAAGAAAAGGAGCAGGGGCAGGCTGCACACCAGTAATGAGAACAGTATTAGGAGTAGGCTGAACACCTATAGTGAGAACAGTAACCGGGTTAGGCTGAACACTAGTAATAATAACATTAGGGATAGGCTGAACACCAATAATGAGAAAAGTAGCAGGGTTTGACTGAAGACCAGCAATAAGAACAGTAGCTGGGTTAGGCTGAACACCAGCAATAAGAACTGTAATAAGGGTAGGCTGAACACCAGCAGTAGCAGGAGTAAGCTGAACACCAGCAGTAAGAACAGTTTCAGGGATAGGCTGAACACCAGCAATAAGAACAGTAGCAAGGATTGTCTGACACCAAAAAGAACAGTAGCAGGGGTAGACTGAACACCAGCAAAAAGAACAATAAGAATAGCAGGGGTATGGTGAATACCAGCAATAAGAAGAGTGACAGGGGTAGGCAGAACACTGACAATAAGAACAGTAGCAGGTTCAGGCTGAACACCAGGAAGAACAGTAATAGGGATACGATGAACACCAGCAATAAGAAAAGTGGTATGGGTAGGCTGAACACCAGCAATAACAGGAGCAGGGATAGGCTGAACACCAGCAATAAGAAAATTGGCAGTAGGTTGAACACTAGCAGTAAAACATTAGCAGGGGTTGGCTAAACACCAGCAATAAGAACAGTAGCAGGGGTAAGCTGAACACCAGTAATGAGAATAGTATCAGGCTTAGGCTGAACACGAGTAGTGATAACAGTAGTTTAGTAGGCTGAACATCAACAGTAAGAACAATTGTAGGGGTAAGGTGAACACTAGTAATGAAAGCTGTAGGAGGGGTAGGCTGAACACCAGTAATGAGAACAGTAACGGGTAGGCTGAACACCAAAAACGAGAACTGTAGGAGGGGTTAGCTGGAACACTGGTAATAAGAACAGTAGCAGGGGTAGGCTGAACACCAGTAATGAGAACAGTATTAGGAGTAAGCTGAACACCTGTAGTGAGAACAGTAGCAGGATTAGGCTGAAGACCAATAATGAGAACAGTGTCAAGGGTTCGCTGATCACCATCAGAAATAACAGTAGCAGGGGCAGGCTGAACACCAGCAGTAAGAATAGTAGCAGGGGTAGGCTGAACACCAGGAAGAACAGTAATAGTGACAGGCTGAACACCAGCAATAAGAAAAGTGGCATGGGAAGGATAAACACCAGCAAGAAGAACTGGAGCCGAGATAGGCTGAACACTAGCAGTAAGAATAGTAGCAGGGGTAGGCAGAACACTGACAAAAAGAACAATAGCAGGGGTAGGCTGAACACCAGGAAGAACAGTAGTAGTGATAGGCTGAACACCAGCAATAAGAAAAGTGGCATGGGTAGGATAAACACCAGCAATAAGAACAGGAGCCGACATAGGTTGAACACCAGAAGTAAGAAAAGTGGCAGGGATAGGCTGAACACCAGCAATAAAACATTAGCAGGATTAGGCTGAACACCAGCAATAAGAACAGTAGAAGGTATAGTCTAAACGCCAGCAGTAAGAACAGCAACAAGGTAGGCTGAACATAAGTAATGAGAATAGTATCAGGGGTAGGCTGAACACGGGTAATGAGACCAGTAGTGGAGTAGGTTGAACATCGGCACTAAGAACAATTGTCGACTGTAAAGGTAAGGTGAATACCAGTAATGGAAATTGTAGGAGAGGTAGGCTGAACACCAGGGAAGAGAACAGTATCAAAGGTAGGCTGAACACCAGTAATAAGAAGAGTAGCAGGGGTAGGCTGAACACCTGTAGTGAGAACAGTAGCAGGGTAACGCTGAACACTAGTAATGAGAACAGTCGCAGAGATCGGCTGCACACCAGTAATACAGATAGTATCAGGGATAGGCTGAACACCAATATTGAGAAAAGTAGCAGGGTTTGCCTGAACGCCAGTATTAAGAACAGTAGCAGGGGTAGGCTGAGCACCAGCAGTAAGAACAGTAGCAGGTGTAGGTTGAACACCAGCAGTAAGGACAGTTGTAGGGGTAGACTGAACACCAGCAGTAAAAACAGTTTTAGGGATAGGTTGCACACCAGCAATAAGAACGTTTATTAGCAGGGGTAGGCTGAACACCAACAATAAGAGCAATAAGAATAGTAGCAGGGGTAGGCTGAACTCCAGTAATAAGAAGAGTGGCAGGGGTCGGCTGAACACCAGGATGAAGAACAGTCGTAGGGATTGGCTGAACACCAGCAATAAGAAAAATGGCATGATTAGGTTGAACACCATCAATACGAACAGGAGCAGGGGTAGGCTGAACACCAGCAATAAGAACAGGAGTAGGGGTAGGCTTAACACTAGTAATGAGAATAGTATCATGGGTAGGCCGAACACGAGTAATGAGAACACTTGTAGGTTAGGCTGAACATCAACAATAAGAACAGTCGTAGGGATAAGGTGAACACCAGTAATGAGAACACTATCAAGGCTTGGTTGAATATCAATGATAAGAATAGTAGCAGGGGTGGGCTAATCACCGGCAATAAGAACAGTAGCAAGGTAGGCTAAGCACCAGCAATAAGAGCAGTAGCAAGGGTAGGCTGAACACTAGTAACGAGAATATTATCAGAGGTAGGGTGAACAGCAGTAATGAGAACTGTAGGAGGGGTAGGCTGAACACTAGTAATAAGACCATTAACAGGGGTAGGCTGAACTCCAGTAATGAGAACTGTAGGAGGGGTAGACTGAACACCAGTAATGAGAAGAGTATCAAGGGTGGGGTGAACTCCAGTAATGAGAATGTAGGAGGGGTAGGCCGAACACCAGTAATAAGGTAAGTGGCAACGATAGGCTGAACATCAGTAATGAGAACAATAATGGGAGTAGGCTGAGCACCAGTAGTGAGAATAGATGCAGGGTTAAGCTAAAGACCAGTAATGAGAACAGTAGCAGGGATAGGCTGAACACCGGCAATAAGAACAGTAGCAGGGGTAGGCTGATCACCAGCAAAAAGAGCAGCAGCAGTGGTAGGCTTAACACTAGTAAAGAAAATAGTATCAGAGGTAGGGTAAACACGAGTAATGAGAACAGTAGTAGAGTAGACTTAACAGCAATACGAACAATTGTAGGGATAAGGTGAACGCCAGTAATGAGAGCTGTAGGAGGAGTAGGCTGAACACCAGGAATTTGAACAGTAACAGGGGTAGGCTGAACACCAGGAATTTGAACAGTAACAGGGGTAGGCTGAACACCAGTAATGAGAACAGTCTTAGGAGTAGACTGAACACCAGTAATGAGAAGAGTAGCAGGGGTAGGCTGAATACCAGTAACGAGAACAGTATCAAAGATAGGCTGAACACCGGTAATAAGAGCAGTAGCAGGGGTAGGCTGAACACCAGGAAGGAGAACAGTGACAGGGGTACGCTGAACACCAGTAATAAGAACAGTAGAAGGGATAGCCTGAACACTAGTAATAAGTACAGTAGCAGGGGTGGGCTGAACACCAGTAATGAGAACAGACTTAGGAGTAGACTGAACACCAGTAATGAGAACAGTAGCAGGGGTAGGCCGAACAACAGTAGAAAGAATAACATCATATCTTGATATTATACAAAGAATTCGAGGATTATGATGATACCAGCTGTACCACAGTACGTGCTACCACTACACTAGGTGTGGCAGGAGTAATTGAATTGATATCATACGTAAACCCAGAAGCAGGGAACATCATTAACAATAGGGGAAAAATCAATAAAGGAAGTAGGGTAACATCAAAAGCAAGAACAGGAATGGGTGTTGAAGTTACACCAGCAATAGTAATAAAGGTCGGAATGATAGCAGAGATAGGAACACCGAGTGGGACTACTAACTCCGGCAGTAAAACAAGAGCTGGAGTTAGTTATAACCCCAGCACTAAGGGGGGGAAACCTAACTAGGAACAACACCGGTGGTGAGACCAACACCAGAGAGTGATAATAACACCATCAAAGAAACAACACCAGTGGTTAGGAGAACAGGGACTGAAGTAACACCAGGGGCAAGAACATTTACCAAGACAGATATAACACCAGCAGTAAGAACACTGGAGTGAACAAACAAGAAATAGAAAAGTGTTGTTAAGAACAACAAGAGGAATGAGAATAAAGCACTGCCTAGTAAAATACTGAGAATTTGAATAACATCCCGAAATAACTTGACCAGGAATAGGTAGAGAACCATCAGAGAGTAGACTGATAGCATGATAGTAGCAAGGCTATATAAGTAAAGATAGTGGCAGAGGAAATAGGGAGAACCATTACCAAGCAGGAGGAGCAGTAGCAGCACAGCGAGAGCACCACCGGCAGACTAGCAGCAGAGACGAAAATCAGGAGTAACAAATATCACACACACACACACACACACACACATGAAGAACTAACTTCAGAAGCAGACGACTGAAAAACGTGTGGCAGATGAAGGGGAAAGAACAGTCGATGTGTTGAAGGAGTGGCCTGGTGTGTGTGTGTGTGTGTGTGTGTATGGTGCTTAAGACAGGGGAATAAGGTGATATTCACGTAGTAGTGAGTATTGGAGGACTGGATACATAATATTTCACGTGTGAAGGACGATACAAAAGTAAGACCCCCCCCTGAAGACACGGTCTGGGGGGAAAAGGGCTAATTAAATAATTGGATAAGTGTTATAACGAGTACGTATGGTGTTTGATAGTAGATTGAACGTATCAGACACTATGAGGAAGAGGTAGAGCGATGAGGAGGTGGAGGAGGAGGAGGAGGAGGAGGAGGAAGAAGAGGCGTGCGTGCGGGAGCGAGGCAGGACGGCTGGCTGGGTGGGCAGGACCCACACTCACCGCGGCCCGAGTTCTTATTGATCGGCGACCAGTTATGGCGGACGGGGGCAGAGGGGGGCCATGCGGTGCTGAGGCTCGCCGGGGATATTCCTTCATTGCTGTCTAACCTGCCCCACCTAGTCATGCCCTAATGTCTGCAGAGGTGAGTGGCTTCCCCAGGCGTTAAAGTGACCACACATTAGAGGTGTATCGGCCCGCGTTTTGGTGTACTAGTGTCGAGATGCAGTCGCCTCCAAGATGAGGACACCGAGGCGGGGGTGAGGGAGAGCGAGAGAGTGAGAGAGAGAGAGCGCTGGATGCTTCACCACCACCACCACCACCACCGCTGCTGCTGCTGCTGCTGCTGCTGCTGTGCCCCTGTTCCCTGCTGCTGCTGCTGCTGTTTGCTCCTCCTGCTGTGCACCGTCTGACTGTCGTATTATCAGCTGAGGGGGGGGCGCCCCTTACACGATGTGAAGTGCTGTGTTGTGGCGGTGGTAGTCGTAGAGGTGAAGGTGATGTGATAGTGCGGAGCAGTGGTGGGTGGCGGGATCGGCGTCCCTCCTCCCACAACATCGTCCACGGTACACCTCAAAACTGCCAACCCAACATTCTTACCGTGGAGGCTTGAAGGTTGGCGGTGTGTGTGTGTCTCTCTCTCTCTCTCTCTGTGTGTGCTTATAAAGGAAACCCCAGTGTCTATATGAACTCCAAGTGAAGGCGCGAGTGATGAAGAGCCCCCTGCTTGACTCGGAGGGAAGCGGCAAAGTACACTGTCAGGTAAAAGACAGGTATTCAATAGAAAAAGTAAATATGCATTGTATAATTGATCAGAGAAACATTTAAGTATGTCTTATCATGATGAGAAATGCTGAAAATTCGTAAATGGGAACAGCCAGTTGAATGCAGTGTGATAGCGACCGAGTGACCCAATTTGAGCCCAGGCACCCGGATTGACACAACTTGAAGCGCCCCACTGCGTGAGAACTCCCGAAATTGTTTCTTTTGGTGCCGGAAAAGTGTGCCACCAATTGTTGCTACACAAATGGTGACATTTCTTTTGGTTTTTTGCAATATTCGCTAGGGTCTTCTAGCCACATCATAAGAAATTAATTTGTATGAAATTGGCAAAGGGTACTTTCAAAAAAAAAAAAATATAAAATAATATACACACATATATAGAATGTAGGCCTTGATTGTATAGTAAGTGAATAACAAAATACAATTGGAAAATTGGCCTCTGGTGACGCGTCCAAGACTGACGCTGATCAAACTAAATTCTACTAAAAAAATTTTCTCAATTCTTTTCTTACAGAATGAAACATAAACCCATTAAAAAGGCCTACAGTCCTATGACCCCCAAAAATCTCAAAAAAAAATATAAAAAATAAAAAATTGGAATTAGGTTACCAAAATTGTTCTATGGAGGTGTGAGACATGGCTGAGGCTTTGAGAGACCCTACGAACTTGCTGGATGACATATACACCTCTCTGGTGGTTCCTTTGCTCAATGAACTACAGCAGCTGCGAAGCCTTACTCGAGACCAAATGCCAGCTCACGTTAGTACAAAATCTCTCTCTTGTGTCGCCTGGCCCCTCCGCTGACCCGGCTCGGGCGAGCTGGTGTGGGGAGGAGCTGGGCCCAAATCACACCCTCATGCTCACTCACAATCACTCACACACACACACCAACATCACGTCACCATCACACCTCATCGTACTCTTTAAGGCCCTTATACGTAAAAAATTTTTTTTTATATTTTAAGGCTCGAGTCCGTGTTCATCAAGGGCGGTCTGAAGGCTTCGAGGTTGGACTCAGGTTGATGACAAAAGCCAAGGCCTCCCCCGACGAACCCGTTCCAACCATCCCCCCCCCTCCCCTCACCCCCTCCCCCTTTCATGCTGTAAGGCCAGACTTTACGTAGCCTCGAGAGCTGAGGCTGCTGGACCTTT
>JAUUDW010000034.1:330540-342922 GCA_032361385.1 Panulirus guttatus
CATACTTGCTCTACGCCAGCCATTCCGGGTGCCACCCCGCCCCACACAAAATAGCATTGCCACCTTCTGTGTCAGCAAGGTAGCGCCAGGAAACAGACGAAAAAAGCCACATTCGCTCACACTCAGTCCTTAGCTGTCATGTGTACTGCACCGTAACCACAGCTTCCTTTCCACATCCAGGCCCCACAAATACAGGGTATATAAGCTTCCACTATCAATGGAAAAAAATCCAGAACTAATCACAGTTCTCATTAAACTTACCTCACTTTACTAGTTTCTCCCTTACCACCACTAAGAATAGGAGGGGCTGGCTTTTCTTTATTCCTCTCATAAACACTCTGAAAGCAAAGACCACATCTTTCATCTGCACTCTGGAAGATAACTATAATATATATAACATTTTCATAAAATCATGAAGAATAATGCAGATTCAGAAAGGGAAGTGCTTGTGCGTGTGAACACCTGGTTTTGTCACTTAGGCACATAGTGAACAACGCTACAGAAAAAAGGATGAAAATGAATGCAACATTTATGGATTTGGAAAGAAGCATAAACTAAATCTAACACTATATGAACTACATGGAACACTTCTAAATGCTGAATGAGCTTCAATGATGAAAGTAAAACATACATGAAAACAAAGGGCGTTATGAAAGCATGGTCCAAACAAAATGCGAGTGTGTGCTAAGGTTGTGTATCATCATCATGGTTGTTTAATATTTCAATGAATGAGGCAAACAGTAACAGATCCTGTCTCAGAGCAGTAAGGTCGCAAATGAAAAGTCACCTTTGGTAAGGCTCTATCATCAGAGTGCAATCTTGTTGAAAAAATCCTAAAACATCAATACATTCCCTGCTACTGACTGTAGTGCAGCCTTGAAGTTACAAAAGTCCCTGGAAAAGGGATACTGGGATCATATTCTAACATAAATAATCATAATAATGTTAATAATTAGTATTAGAGCAATGTAGCAGACAGGGAGCAACATGTAATATTACTGGATTTAAGACATGCATTTTACCTCATCCTGGGCATGGGCCCATTTAACTGCCATCCTCCGACCCAAGATAATCTTCCCATCAAGTACTCTCATAGCTGTCTGGGCAGATTGGGAGGATCTGAATGTCACGAAGGCATATCCACGTGGTTGGCCAGCCTGAGGGCCCGATCGATGATAGAGAAAGTCGAATTCCACCAGCGGGCCAAAGTTTTCCACCATTTTAAGGAGTTGATACCAATAGGGGAGAGAAAGCACCTTGATTAGATATGCACAACTGTCATTCTCACTGTGGCTTTATTGTTTTCTGATACTACTGTTTACATATTATTCGCACTATGTCTTAACATTGTCATGTGTTACAGTCAGTCTTTGAAAGCAAGGTTTTGAAATGTGAAGCTCCTTGGTGTACAAGCAGCATTCATCAAACAGAACTTTCTAATCTTCCAGCCAAAGACTATGCAAATTCTTCTTAAAAATGGAAATGCCAATCCATCTGGATCATGTTAAATGATGACCCAGCTACTTTGAAAAATCAATCTCACCTACATACTGTCAGAAAATATATGAAGTCTTGTAACAAATGATGTGCAAGATAATGAATACAGCACTACAATAAACAACAGAGAAATGGGCAGGAATACTTACTCTCTTAGCCGAGAATCAAGATTGCCAACCCATAATCTTCGATCATCTGTTCTTGCTGAATCCTTAGGAGGAAGTGGGACAGGCACAGTGACCTCCTGAATTGGGGAAATATCATGAATTCTAATTATGATGGAGACTTTTCTAAGCCTAAACTGGGCAATGATAAGACATGCAATTTATGGCAAAAATGATATGTTTAGAGATAGGTCCTGGAAGTGAAATTCCGTCCCATAAGCCAAAATTGGTATTAATGTAAATAATCATGTATGGGTTATTTATGGGCAGTAACATGTGTTTCTGTAATGCATATGGTACAGCTAGAAGATGCACAAATAGAAATACAACTAAATTTTTTTATAGGAGAAGGTTACCATCATATGAAGCAGAGGCGGCTGTTGTAACTATAGTACTTGTCATTTCATCTCCGAAAGGTAAAGCTCCTCGATTCATTAACTGGTGGTAAGTTTTCCCTTTCACCTTGTTACATTATACTATTTCAGGAATGGGTAATTGTATTTAAAATACTTATGAATATAAATAAAAGCAGCTAGAGAAGTGTCTGAGAAAATTACTTTACCGTGCTTGCCTTTATATAGCTACGTATCCATCACACCGCAAGTCAAGTAACCTCATTTCAGATAAAGGAGAGTTTTACGTAGTGTACTAGTATATAGTATGTTCTAATGCAAAACCAACTATACTCAAAATCCTACTCTTCGATCTTTACACACACTCAGATTGTTAACTGGTGACAAGCAGTCAGTATCTTTACTTAAAATTTTACACTGCTACAAATGAAGAGAATTTGGCTGGAATTACAGCATGCAAAGCATTCCTTCAGTCCACAGTATATCCTCAGATCTATTCAGAAAAGGTAGAATTAGGTGTTAATGTGGAAAAAAGAAATCAACAGAATACACCTTCAATTACAGTAATTATATCATTTTGTGCACTACCTCCTATCGTAATCTACAAATGGTATGAAACTTTTGTAGTTTATAGTATAGTAAGTAAGTTTTGAAGAAGCAAAGCTGGAAATCCTCCCCTCCTGTTTTCAGGAAGAGACGTAGCTAAGATGCCATTGGTAAACAAGTGTTACTGGATGGTGATGTTTGGGTTCATGGTGTTCGGGTCTGGCACTGTGCCTGTCATAAAATTTTATAATGTCAACAGGAAAGGGAACTGTTTACAAACTTTGCCTACGACAAAGCTATCTAGTTTGTATGGACTGTCACTAACATCAATGTTACAATTCTTTGTTTTCTTAATACAGGTTAAGTATCCCTTATCTGAAATGCCTGGGCCAGAAGTGTTTTGGATTTTGGATTTTTCGGATTTTTGAATATTTGCATATACATAATGAGATATCTTGGTGATGGGACCCAAATCTAAACACAAAATCCATTTATGCTTCATATACACCTTATACACAAAGCCTGAGGGTAATCTATACAATATTTTTAATAACTTTGCACATGAAACAAAGTTTGTGTAACACTGAACCATCAGAACGCTAAGGTGTCACAACCTCAGCTGCCCATGTAGACAATCTGTGGTTGTTTGGTATCACTTTCATTCCTGACTCTGAATTCATATGCTACTGATAAGCAATCATTTTCTTACATGTTTGTGTAACATTGAACCATCAGAAAGCAAAGGTGTCACAACCTCAGCTGCCCATGTAGACAATCTGTGGTTGTTTGGTATCACTTTCATTCCTGACTCTGAATTTATATGCTACTGATAAGCAATCATTTTCTTACACTTATTCAAACATATCATTAATGCAATACCGTTAATACAACGAAAAAATAGTGAGTTTAGATGTGGAGCTTTCCACCTACAACGTCATGTCATCCCTCCAAAAATTTCTGATTTCGGAGCATTTCAGATTAGGGATGCTCAACCTGTAACAGAAAATTCAAAGACATTTTTCATGGTAAAGGAGTTTCAGTCAATAACTGAATTAGCATTACTCTAGTCAATACAATGGTCATGGTTTAGGTATGTAGATGATGTTCTTTGTGTTTGGCCAACAAACAAAAATTTACAAACATTTCTCCCTCTAAGCAGACAATTGGATTCCATCACACAAATATATCAGGGTACATAAAGTACCTGACCATATGGTGTGACACAGTAAATGAGTAAAATGATGGTATATTTTGACTTTAACTCTGCAAATTAAGGTAAATCTCAGCTAGTATAAGAAGTTCACAGAGGTTTTCATATATTCCTGTTGATTTACATTAGTTGTACCTACTTTTAAGTTTATCAATTCCACATTCTTGTTTACCCTTAAAGCCTCTTCACAAATGATTTCATATCATACAACAAAAAAATGATCCAAATCAAGTTTGTCTTAATATGTTCTTCACACAGTATACAAACATTCAAAAACAACACTAATGGTATTCCAAAATTTGTTTCAAGGTCCTCCAAATCAAGAAATGATTAAATGCAGTTTCCTTCACAGTGAAACTAGCTTTAGTAAATGACTAATAAAGTTCTGGATTCAAATATGGTCCACTGTGATTACAGAAATACCTATGGAAAACCCATCTTATCTTTTGATTTCTTTTTAAATCTATAGTGAGGAAGGTTATGAAGGAGTGGAAAACTGTGGGGTAAAATATAGAGTTTATCTACCAAAACAAATAATAATACTGTATATACTTAAGAACAGACGTATGATTATTTCTAGACAGGGACGGTATAGTACGCAGTTCCTTACCATCAGATGGTAAGTCTAATCACATATGTTTTGGTTCCTCACTGTTTACGTCCAAAAATTAAAGGGTGTTGAGAGAATAATGCAATGTGTCTACAAATAACATATAATTCTTAAATTGTTTGCGTAAACTTGCAAGAATACGATATTAAATTCTCCTTAGATAGTTTACAAATACTTCTCAAAAAATATTTTGCATGTTACGTTTGCCCCATAACATGTCTTCGAATCCCATCTTCTTTTCTATAGACAACGCTATACATTCTAGACGCTAGCATTTGATTTGTTACAAAAGAATGGAAATGCATTTCTCAGAATATCATTAATTCATCTGGGTGAGGAACACGGCATAACGATACCTGTAGGACTTTGGTCTCCTTGTCCGATTTGAGCGTGTGTCTCATTGGCATCAGTTGTGACATCTTCTTGAATTAACGTATCTGAGACAGAGAAAAGCTTGTCAAATTCCTTTGGGGTTGCTAATTGATACTGCCAACCACCATGTGTCTGAAGTGTAAGTGTAAATTAGAAATCATTCACAACACATTAATTTCTAGACGTGATAAAGCATGAAGAAACAAAATGACCCAGATAAATCATGAGGCACGCCATTTTTATCGGAATGATCAGGAGGCATCCTTTTTTGAAAAGATTGTTTGTCTACATAAACAACTGTTCTCCTGTAATATTTGTTCTTCACACCACAAATTTTTTCCATGTGGTACATGATTTAAGAATCTAGAAAAGTAGAGATTGATATAGCTTCTGACGCATTATACTGGTATGTTATTGTAACTTTAAGAAGGATAAGATTGAAGGTGATACAATGAATGAAATTGATGATGGGAAGTTTGGCAACTGGTACGTTAGTTTAATGTTATCAATTTAGCTTATGTTACTGTTAGGTTGGGTTAGGTTAGGTCAGGTTAGGCTAGGTTAAGTTTGGTTAATTGGGTTGTTAGTCTTAAGTTATGTCGTTACTTTACTCCTAGATTATGTCTAGTTACTACTTAGTTAGGTCACATTACTCCTAGGTTAGGTCTAGTTACATAACATTACATACTCCAAAATTACCTGAGGCATATATATAAATGATTTACATATCTTTACCCCACTACTTTCAACTGCTTCAAAGCTTTGCCCATTTTGAGGGTAAATCAATGTTTTTGCAAATTTTCATCTCTGCACATACCAATATATCTTTTAACATCTCCTAATAATAATTTTGTGCAATTTCATCCAAAAATAATGATGCAAGATTTAACTGAAAACTACCCAAAAATTTACCATATATATGATATCTACTATCAAGCAGTTGTATCAGTCAACCTGACCTAAACCTCAACTGGGGGGACCACAAGTTAGAGAAGGAAGAACTCTGTTGGAGATTAGTATAAATTTTCATTCAAATCATAAAAGAAGTCAAAGTATATCTATGTCACTTTCCAGAGTCAAAAGGTAGAAATATCCTTGTATTGCCAATAAAAAATAAAGCCTAAATTTCGAATTTTATATTTGCATCATCCAATCAGTTTATCATTTTAGGTAAACCTGTATAAAATTTGTAAAATTTATCACAATCACCTTATTCTTTTAATCAACCTAAACCCAAATTTTTCTTGTACGGTTCGATAGAACCCTTTCTCATGATAAGTCCCCCTGATTGGGCTGGTTGAATCACTCTTTCTGATGTAATCCTAGACAGAGTCCAGACTGTTGATGAGGTCTGGCCCCTAAACCTGATATAATTCTCCAATAAGATGAACCCTCTTGTTATATAATCTTCGGGCTACATAACTTCTAACAACCTAGACAGAAATGCAAAAGACAGAATAAAACAATAAATCCATTAAAACGAGTTCCTTGAGTACTCTGTAACACTAAACCACTGAGCCTTAAGCCCTCCTTATGCACAAAAAGTGCCTGGAAAGCAAACATTGAGAAATGATCCTAAATTCCTGAAAATATATCTTGTGATACATATACATAAATCTGCAACCAATATACGTGATACTTAAGGGTATTACTGTGGATATCTTTGGCTCGATGGCCACCCTCACATCTGATGATAATTTGTGGCTACGAGTAGAGACGGAATAAGCATTCTTCCACCTAGAATATCCAGCCATCTTTAACTACAAACTGTATATCAACATGTGAACAACTACGAGAACTTGGTGTTCCTTACGTCCGTCATCCTTTGAGCTTCAGCGAAGATCAATATTCACCTGGCCAGCATCTGCTTCCCCCAGTGTTGCCAGGTCAGTGTGCCGTCAGCTGTTCCTGCAGTGTTACCAGATCGATTGTGCCGTCCGCTACCCCAACAATGTTGCCAGGACTAATGCATTGTCACTGTTCCTGCAGTGATGCCATATCGTGTGTTTTCACTGCTCCTACATTGTGTGCAAGACTGTATGCATACTGCAACATCTCCAGCAGTGTTGCCAGAACAGGATGTCGTCACTGCTTTCGCGTTACTGGTAGACCAATGAGCCGTCACTGCTTCTGCCATGCGATGTTAACTGCTCCAGCAATAGTGCCAGATCATTATGCATCAGCTGCTAGCGCCTCTAGTGGTGCCAGACCAGTCTGCCGTCAGCTGCACCAACATTATTGCCAGTGTGCCATCATCAACGCCTGCAGTCATGCCAGATGAAAAACGACGTTCGCTGTATCGCTTTCAAGGAAATAGTAGATTATATTTGGTTATATATGTTTTTTATGGACTCTACAGATAGGCAGTCTGATAAGACCTTATGACCACATTTACGAAATACTATGTACAATATATGCTATAACTATAGGAAACTCTGGCCAAGAAGGATTCTCGACGCAATATCTATTTCATCTGTTAAGGAACATATTCTCTTTATCATTGTATATTCTCATGATTACATAAAATTTTCTTTGTAACTCAACGCATAACTATGATCCAATGTATCTCAGGAAGCTTTGTCTAGTTCCCTTAACCTTATCTGAAGAAGAGCATTAGCTTAACAAATTCAAAGGAAGCCATATCCGGATGCTCGTTACCCCTAATTTAAGGGGTCTAGTAATGTATATAATTTCTACACTTTATTAATCAACCTATTTTTTGGATTTCCTTCATGAGTATCCAAAACATGTGTGAAATTTTTATTGATATTGTATTGACGAAAATTATTAATTATGCTAGACCCTCAAGGTAGTCCACTTTAGGCTCGTTTTCTCTGTAAATAAACAGTTGGTGGAAGACGAAAAAAATCGAGTTCGACTGAATATCCATTTCAGCTGTGAAAGGTAAGTCCATTTTACTTTATATGTGTATATATTCTCATACATACTGCAAGTCTTAGATCATGACTTAATAGAGGCAGGAGTGGGTAACTTGAAACCCTTCCCTCCTTGTATTTCAGTTTCTAAAAGTTAAAACAGAAGGAACCAAGCAAGGAGTGCTCATCCTCTTCAGAGGCTCAAGCTGGGGTGTCTTACTATACATGAAAAAGGGGAGAGATAGATAGTATGTATGGGGAAGAAAACCAGATAGTTCTAGCTTTGAATGAAAGTGTGCTTAAGGGGTAGGGGAAATTTGGTTTGGGAATATCGTAGGGATAAAGTCTGGGGTTAGTGTGAGGGCGAGAGCAAGGGAATGGATGGCAATCCTCTTGAAGGAGGAGTTGTTGGAATATGTGAAAGATTGATGGAAGTAAGCCACAGATTAATGTGGATAAAAGTCAGTAATGAAAGATGTGATTGTAGGTGCAAATGAACCTGTTAATGAGAGTGAGGAAGAGAGATGAGTGTTTTGGGAGGAGCTTGAATGAATCCACCAGAAATTTTCATGCATGTTGGAGGATTTGAATGCAAGAGTTAGTGGTGTGTCATTTGAGGGTTTTATTAGGGGGGGGCATGGGTTACATAGTGTTGAGTATGAAAATGGAGAACAGCTTGTTTAGTTTTGTACTGAAAAGGGACTGATGTTTGGGAATGCTTGATGTAAAAAGAGGGACATATGTAAGTGTATTTGCATTGAGTGGGGATGATGGTAGATGGGCTTGACTGGATTATGCATTGATGACAGGTATGCTAAAGAGATGCTTTTGCATGTAAGTGTTTTGAGAGGGGCATCTGGTGGAGCGTCTGATCAGTTCTTGGTGGAGATGAGGTTGAAAGTGTGTAGAGGCTCCAGGAAAAGAGGAAATGTGGGTGGGAAGAGGGTGATAAAGGTGAATGAGCTTGGAAAAGAGGCTTGTGTTTGAAGATACTTAGAGAGATAGAGTGAGGAATGGCAATGGATGAAAATAACATAACTTGCCGAGTGGTTGAGGAATGGGAAGTATTTAGGGAAGGAGTGCTAACATGTGAGAAGTGTGTGTTATATAGGAGGTATGTGGTTATGTGAAAAAAGGTGGTGAGTAGAAGAATGAGGAAGATAAGCTGTTAGTGAAATAGAAATGAGAGTTTTATGCACATTACCTATAGGGAAGAAGTGTGTGTGATTAGATATACAAGCAGAAGCAACAGAAAGTCAAAGGGAAGATGCAGGTGGTGAAAAAGAGGCCATATGAGAGTTGGGCTGTGAGAGTATCAGTAAACTTCAAGGAGAATAAGGAGTTGTTTTGGAAGGAGTTGAATATTGTAAAGAGAGGAAGAAGAGATCAAATGAAGTGAAGAGGTAACAGGCAAAGAAGAGGTGAATTGGTAAAGGAGTGATTATTTTGAATGCATTAGATTATGTAGAAAAAAAAATTGCTAATCTGATTTGTTTTAGGTGTGGAAGTATGCAAATTGAGAGGGTTGTGGCAAGTGGTTTGGTGAAGAGAGAAGAGGTGGTGAATGCCTTGCATAAGATGAAGTGCAGCATAATGGCTGGAGTGCATGTGATTGCAGTTAAATTTCTTAAGAAAGGGGATAAAAGTGTTGTTGATAGTTACTTTGGATATTCATAGTATCTGTGACTAAAGGTGAGGTGCCTGAGGATTGGCAGAATGCCTGTATATTGCCATTATATAAAGGCAAATGAAACAAAAGAGAATTTTCTAATTGCAGGGGTACAAGTTTATTAATTATACCTGGTAATTTGTATGGAAGAGTGCTGACTGAACAGGTGATAGCATGTACAGAGCACAAGGAAGGAAGGAACAGTGTGGTTTTAGGTATGTTACAGGATATGTGGATCAGGGTTTTGCTTTGAAGAATGTATGTAAGATATATTTCAAAAAACGGGAGGATATATGTGTGGCACTTATGAATCTGTAAAAGGCATATACCACTTGAATGAGATGATTTGTGGAAGGTGTAAGAAATATATGGTGTGGGAGGAAATGTACTATGAGCAGGATAGTAATTTTGTCAAGAAATTGAGGCATGTGTGCAAGTAGGAAGTGATGAGGGTGAGTGGTTTAGGGTGAAGGTTGGTCTGCGAGAAGAGTGTGCATTGTCACCATGGCTGTTTAATCATTTTATGGATGGGGTGGTAAGGGAGGTAAATGCAAGGGTCTTGAAAAGAGGAGTGAGTTTGTGGTCTTTTGGGGATTGGAGACCTGGGAGATGACTTAACTGTTGTTTGCTGATTACTCTGATGTCAGATTGAGAGAGAAACTAACTGCAGATGCTGGTGTCTGACTTTTGGGGAGAGATTGAAAGGAGGAAGTTGACAGTTAATGGAAAAATTTTTTTTTCTTTTTTTGGGGGGGTGGGTTAAGGGGGATGGGGCAAGAGACAAGCTGACTCTGAATGGAGAGAATTAGAAAGAAGTGGATTGTTTCAGATACCTTGAAGTGAAAATTGCAGTGGATGGAACCTTGTAACCTAAATGTTGGAAATAAAATGCTTGAGGTCAGTATGTGGTGAGGAGAGTTGACCAACTAAAGATTATAGGGTATGAGAGAAATGTGGTATTAAGAAGATTATGGTTGATAGAGCTGAAGATGTGCTGAAATAGTTTGGAGATGAGAAATTGAGTGTGGAGAGGATAAATTAATGGATATGTTTGTCAGAAGTGAAGAGGACAGGGTGAAGGGGTAACTAAACTGTAGATGTAAGGATATTTTGAGAAATGTTTTAAGAGATTGGGGCTTGAACATATAGGAAGGTGTAACCATGCACAGAAGTGAGTGAATTGAAATAGTGTGGTATGCATAAGGTATTAGGCTAAACCAGGGCATATAAAGTGATCAGAAAGGTCTGTTGGGCTTGTTTGCGAAAGGGGGGCTCTAGTTTTAGAGAATTATACGTGACAGTTTGGGGGGGAATGAGCATATGAAGCCAGTCTTCATCCATTATGGTACTACTTCATTAAGCAAGAAATACTGAATAAGTGTGAAATGTATGTACAGTGTATATTTACGTAATTGCCATTTCTACTTATATGTATTATTTTCAGTTATTAGTGTATTTTCAACATTAAAGTGTTACTTGGCAAGTTATATCCTTAGCAAAAGGAGAGTTAGAAATATTGTACAGTACTGAATACAGAGGTTTGGCTGTAGATACACCAAGCTCGAGGTGAAACAATCATACCAAGAAACATTAATCCGGGGCTCCTTAACCTAGGGAAGGGTTGTGCACGGTGCTAGATAACGTATTCACCCTCGACAAGGTCTTATGATTCACTTTCCAGTTATTAACATTCAGACTGTATGGAAAAATGTTCTTCTCCCGCCCTTTGTAATTCTCACTTAGTAAAGATCTTGTGATGGTGGATTGCATCCCTTCTCATGTAAAGTAATTTGTGGAATCCCTTTCATAGTCCAAGATACACATGAATTGTCAGTATTTGCTTACACCCAAAGCACTTCCCTTGTAACAGAGAACGCAATAAGAAATCAGTAACACCTTAGAGAATGGGACTCAAATTATGATCCCACACCAGAGAAAGCTGGAAGATGTTAACCGCGTTCGCCCCCTATCTTCAGACGGGCGCCGTTTAGTACTGCCGGGAACGAGCAACCGTGGAGCCATGTCGGTGGCCTCCCCAACCTCCCTTCTGCTCTTCTTGCCCCTCTTCTCTATGCGTAACTGTATGTATGAGGCCAGAGAACTGAACAGGTGAACGCCCAGGCTCGCGCTCTGGCCACAACTTTCCATCACCCTTAATGTGAGGATGATTGTCAGCTGGCGAAGAGCGCGGGCTTGTTTATACTTTCCACCTTTAAGGCTCAGTCGCTAGCACGTTCGCATGGTGTGGCGTCCTCGTGTTCCTCATCAAAGTTTTATTTACTTTATTGATTATTGATTTGCTAATTCTGCACTTTTTCTACAGCATTTTTCAGTTTTTTCACTTGCAGTATTATTTTTTACTATTTATCTGATTAACTTTTTCTAAATGATTTCTCCATGTTTGAAACCCTGATTACATGATAATGTCACTGGCATATGCTATCCCTTCTCTCTGATGAGAGCAATATGGTCAACCCATCCCATTTTGTAAACTAATTCTTATTTCTCCTAGCTGTTATCAACAGCCATTTTTCACATTTACATTTGTAGTTTATCATACATGTGGACAGTGTTTTGTTTGTGACACAATTTTTTTTTGTCAGGAGTGTTTGTTTGTAATTGCAACTCTGTCCATTCTTCTCATTTAAGTGAAAATCAATTTCCACTGTTAAAGATTTTTCATGTGTGGGTTGGATTTTTGTTTGCTTTCTGTGCAGTTGTTTGTTAATTGAAACAAGAGACAGTTTCCCTGTTTTTATGAGTCCCTGTAAAGTTTATCCTCTTTTTGCAGTGTTTTCATGCAGAAATTTAAAATTTTTCATTGTCACTGCTGCGCATCATTACTTCCCACGCTATCATTATGCTTAATATTGTCTTAATCATCAAAAACATTTTTACCCCCAGCTCCACAGTTACCATTACTTTTATAAGAATTTTTAAAATTACCTTTAGTTCAACTCCATCATCATTACCATATTATCATCATTATTCATTTTCCACCATTTACAATCAATCATGCCATTTGACTTTTCAATACTGAGTTGTAGAGTCCAGCATATCAATGTTCGAGTCCAAGGCTTCCTGT
>JAUUDW010000036.1:106687-127347 GCA_032361385.1 Panulirus guttatus
ACCACAGCTTCCCTCTAAGAAGAAAGTCGGGTGTCATAACTGTCAGTCTCCGCATGACTAATCTCCACACAGAAACTATCGGAAGCAGCAGTAGCGTACTGCGCGCCCAGGTCTTAGGGGCTTAAACCTAGAGACAGCTCACGAGAGCAGCGGCCAAAAGAATACGGTATATGTCATAGGTTAGTTCCATGGTAAGTGTTTCGCTGTAATATGTTGCTGTTGAGATTTTGACACCACATAACTATAGAGAAGGTGTCTATGAGGGACATGTATGTCTTGCTCTTTGCTTTTGTCCACCACATGCCAGCAAGTGTTTGGGATTTATTTTCAGTTTATCGGTCAGACTTGTTTTCTAGGTCAAGGCAGAAGTGTGGGGAGTCTAGCCAGTTCTACTCGCGGCGTCAAATTTGGGCTAGGCTGCATGGGAGAGAACACTTAAAAAAGAAAGAAAGATGGGAGCCACATTGTTAGCCAACACGGTACAAGACGTGAGCAGGAGGAGGTGGGCGGGGTCTAGGGTCTATAGTGTGCCTCGGCTGTGAATTACGAGTTTCGTCAAATTCATGTCATGGCTTCTTAAACTCCCATGGTGCTACTGGGGGCATTGTGAAATTCCATTAGAATCGTTCCCTCAGCAGTAGCACTATATGTATGTGGTTCCTAATTTAAAGTATCATTTTGTCTTCTCCCTTAATGTTGTATACTCATTCGGGCCGTCAGGAGATAGCTAGCCCTTGCCTCCCGAAGACCCGGCGAATTTAACATCCAATTCACTGATTACAGATTCTTGTGCCGGATGCGAGGCTGCTGCCCAGACCCGTCCCTTTCCTCAGAACGTCTCACCACGCAGACACAGGCACTGGCATGTCTACCTGTGCTCCAGTTGAGATATATTCTGAGGTGACTATTAAGAATGACAGTTTCTCCTGGATTGGACCCTTGCTTTTGAGATGATCGATGGAGTACTTGCTTCGAGGTGGTTTTTAGCGGATGTCGGTGTCACCGCCTCCCATTGTAAAACAAAATGTGTTTAGGCGTTTTTGTATTTCGGGCTGACACCGTTACATGGTACTATTTTGCATCGGCAAATCCTGCGGAGGGTAACAACAGGAAGCGCAGGGTGCAGAATGAACATTGGTCTTTCCCCTTTGCTTTATCTTACCGTATTAGCCACGTCTGTGAATGGATATTGGCAACCAAGTGGTCAGGGAGTCAGTTAAATTGTGATTTGTGGTTGGGAGACGCCTGGCAGCACCGTTGAGGGAGGGCGCCAGTCAGGTGTTGTTATTCTTGGCTGGGTTGGTCGGCTGGAGAGATTTGGGGAATGTCTACATTTTTTTTTATACTACTGTGCATTTGTTTACAATCAGTGTGCCAAAACCAGAGGTGGATGGGCCAATATTTATTATCGTACTCTTATGATGTATAGTTAGATTGAAAAAAAAAACGAGTTTACTGAAATGTTCAACTTTCTATGAAATCTGAAAGCTTAGTCACTATTGGGATTCGCCATCACTGGACTTAGAAAATCTCAAAAGTTGCAGTATTTCATCATACGACAATTTTAAAAGGAAAACTAGAAACGAGAAGGATGTTACGGGTCATAAAACCACGGGGCAAGATAGTCCAAAGACTCGTTGCCATCTATATCACCTGAACCACTTTGTGCTACCCCATACATATATCATGATCACCTGGTCTTCATAATGGCTAATCTATCCTTGTTTAAAGTCGCTGTATCTTCCATAATGGTTACCCTGTCCTTTACGTCAAATGCCCTCCTGTTGGCTACCCTATCTCTATGGCCACTGTCTCCTCATAATGGATACTTCATTATTATATGGTCACAGTATCTTTATAACGCTTACCCTGGCCTTAAGCAGTAAATATCCTCTCAGTGTTTACCCAGGACTCGTGATCTCGCACAGTCACTCCAAATAAGCTCCCTTGGTTACATAGACACTATCCCTATAAGTTATCTTGACCTCATGGTCACTAGTTTTCAGTTTTTTTTTCATTTTTGATACTTTATTCCTTGATAGAGGAATCGGAATCCAAGTGCTGTCACTAGGTACCCCTGTACAATAATACCAGAAGCATCTGGCAAGTGTCTATGCTCATAATATACACCCTGGCTTCATGATAGTTACCTTGACCTCATGTGGTCATAATGGTTATCCTGGCCTGTCACCATCTTCATAAAGGTTAGCATACCTCACATGGCCACATGTCCTCACAATGGTTTATACTTGCCTCATACGGTCACATCCCTCTTAATGGATACTGTGGTCTCATACGATCACTATCCTGACAATGGTTCCCTTGGCCTCATAAGGTCACCGTATCCTCATGATCATTACCCTGGTTAAAACGTTCCCCATAAATTCGTTTTACAACCGATTGCAACTCTAAAAGAAAACAAGTAAGATGAAGCTGCTGTTTGGGAATAGCGGAGAGGAATCCTCGACCTGTCAGTTACAGTTATGTCTTTACTCTCCAGTATTACGGTCCACGAGCAGTTTTTGTGTTGTATGACGCATGGTAAGGATTCAGGCTTAATAACCTCAGCTGTTGTTAGCCATTATGTTTAGTCATATACTCACACACAGTCGTTCCATGAGTTGAGAGGGAGTTATCCACAGTCCATGGATAAACAAAATATCTCTTCTCTTGTACTGACGCTGTTTTGTATTAACTTGTTCTCTTGTATTATCATCTCGCCTCCTGTATTACCATATAAAGTAAGAAAAGGAATCAATTGAGGATTTTTCCTCTAAGGCTCAGTCGTATGTTCCGAACGTTACCTCGCTAAAGGCGGGAATGACGACAAAGCTTAAGAAAAAATATTATCCATAGGGACAGGAGAGATAGAATGCTGCAACACATATTCCCCGAGTTTATTTAGAAGGCGACTAAAAGGGGTGGGAGAGGGATCTAGAAATCCTCCCCTCCTTTAATATTACTTTCTAAAAGCTGGAATCAAATGTAGAGAGAGGACTTTTCCTCGAAGACTCATTTCCTAACGCTATATCGCTGGTGAAGTTGAACACAAGAAAAAAAGGATTTTTTTTTCTATACGTAGTTGCCTTTCCCGCCTTCCCTAGGTAATGTTAGGAACATGAATAACGGCTTCATATGCTCACAGGAGTATTATTTTTATTTATAAAGTAAATAATCCACATATGCGTACCTATCAAAAATTGGAGAGCTGCTATCATGTTTATTTTGTCCATGCTATGTCTCAGTGGCAGATGATTCTTTAGAGTCTAGCGTGCGACCTGTCATCATCAAGACCCAGGGAGGTCACCTTCCATATAGTGGTTATGGTTATCCCAGTCTTATATATCACCTTCCTCTTAATCATTCCCGTAATCCCATATCGTCCTTGTATCTTCATAACTCTAGAATTATCTGCATTTGGTTTCAGTAACTTCGTCTCTACCCTTGCAGTTGGGCCTGCAACCAAGTCTCGTGCTATATAACAGGTTCACACGACTGTAAAAGAGGAACATTTAAAATCTTGCGCTGCAATTCCATGATGAGAACCAAGAACGAGTCATTCACTTCAGTCTAGCAGCAGTGCTGTTGAACGAATAGGTCCGTGTGGCCTGGTCTTCGTTGTGTGGCGTGACAGCAAGAAGTGGGGTTGATACGTGTACTGTCAAACATAAACCAGAGGTCTGAAGTTGTTTGCTTATATCTTTATTATCTTGTTCTCTTGCTTGCTGATGGGGACAGAGGTTGGCGAGAGAGAGTTTTATAGTAGTTTTTTTCCTTGTGGGTTGGGGGATGGGGTAATGGTTAGAAGTGCAAGTGCTTATTTGAAAAGAACATCAAAAGGTTATTTAGTAATAGTGAAACACCTGATAGTAGATATTATTATTATTATTATCATTATTGTTAATTTTATTATTATTATTATTATTATTATTAAATCATGAGGCTTAATTTAACATACGTTCAGTAATTTACTTTGGCTTTCTACAGGAATTGTATTCCTGTTTTTATCATGAATTCCGGTATTTTTAATTAATCCCAAATGCTGCAGAGTGGAAAAGTCCTTGTAAAGACTGGAAATGAAAAACCCTACTTTTGAAAACGGCCAGAAATTGGTTGCTGGGTAAAACACATGAATATACATTTTCCTAAGCTTGTCATGAATTCCTTCCTCACTGGTCATCTGTACCGCTTTTGTAGAAAGATATTCGGTGGCAATAACATTTTCTATCTTGCTAATGTCTTGCCATCGTCTCTGATTTACCTCAGGAAGATCCTGTATTGTAACTCACGATATAGCAAAACACTCTTGACTATATGAAGCTGGGGTCTACTTAAAGCAAGCGCATATCCAGAATTTGGTCCAGAGTCAGTTGTTAACTAGCTAGGATAACGATGAAATGCTCTGAATAAGAGTGGTACGAAAGAGCACATTTTATCTTCAAAAAAAAAAAAAAGAAAAAACACGTCTTTTTGAGTTATTTGGGTACCTAGTTGAATGATATCGCTAATATATATTTGGAATGGATGAGAGTTATTTGGTTTATTTGCTGTTAAAGAGGGAAGAAGCTGTTGCCGTGTGACTAAGGAGCATTTGAAACAAACTGCATTACTTATGTGGTTGTGAAATTCTCATGTAATAAAGGTCACTTCCTGTATTTTTATTATGCATTAACTCGATAGACTGCTGTAACCTGTTTATATGCAAGGAGCCTTTTTTGATGTTTCGTGGCCTCCTTACACCTTTTTAAGGAGCTTGTATTTGTAGTTTATTGTGTTGAAGGGATTCGTTAATCCAGTGAAGGTAAAAACAAAGAGGATTTGGGTGTTGAAAGATGGAAGTAGATTAGATTTTTTCGTTCAGGTACTGGAGAGTTAAAAAAAAAAGTTATTTTCGGTATTTATGGATTTAGAAAAGACAGAAAATTTTCAGGAGAGCACTTTAGGAAGTTTTACCGTTGTGGTGTACTTAGAAAACTTCTGACTGTAGTTAAGAACTTTTGCTTTGTAAGTAAAGCTTGTATGAAGGTAAATGGTTATACAATGAACGGTTTGAATCAAATGTGGGAGCACATCAAAGCTTCATAATATACTTTTTTTCTATATTTTTATGGTTGGAGAATCTTTTGAAATGAGATTATATCAAGTTACTTTTGAACCATAATGGAAATAAATCAGAGGGAGAGTTAGATTGCATAGGATGTCCCTTTAATATGTGTAACATGTTGAAAGTAAATGTTTAGTGAGACTTTTTTTCTTCTTTTAAGGTGAGTAGGTGTTACATTAACTGTCAGATTGGACAAGAATCAGAAGTTGTTAGTGAAGAGATATTTAGGAGTACTTATCACTTAAGGGTGGCAGTGATACAGCTGAATTTCACTTAATCATGCAAAAGGAAAGTTAGAGGTGGACTGTGAAACTTAATGACTGGTAAGG
The DNA here is from genome assembly GCA_032361385.1 of Panulirus guttatus. Classification (NCBI taxonomy): domain Eukaryota; kingdom Metazoa; phylum Arthropoda; class Malacostraca; order Decapoda; family Palinuridae; genus Panulirus; species Panulirus guttatus. The sequence continues at coordinate 112,121 of JAUUDW010000036.1, forward strand.
ATTTGTGTGCAGTGAGCAAGAAGCTTATGTGCTGGAGAGCTTGTCTCAGCTCTTGATATATGGATGAGATATCTCAGTTTTCATAGGGCCATATAGGTAAAAACTGTCTAGATGGATAACATATGTTGGTTAGTTGGTATTACAGGATGAGGGGGTATGAAGTTGTGTGAATATTCAGGATGAGAGAGGATGAAGTTGTGTGAATGTTATGTGATGTGAATTATTACAGAGGTTTATAGATGAAAGTACACTAACATTGCATGGCAATGTAGTTTGCATTGCAGATGATTAGTTGGTTGAGAAGGTATAAGGTGATGTAACTGAAGGTAGAAGAAGTATACTGCATAAGCAATGGAGAGTAGCTTTGAGTGATAGAAATAATAGATTTATGAATATACTGTTGTCATTTTTTGTACTCTTTGGTACCTGGTTTTCTTTCTCTCAGGGTTATTAAATGTCATTATGAGACTTGCTGACATCCTGTATAGTTTTAAAGAATGTGTTTTTATGGTTAATTTGACTTTAGACATCAGTGATGTTTAACATCTTTAAATTTTCCAGGATTATCCATTCTTGAAGGAGCACAATCGACCAACAGGTGGCATGGTGGTAGATAATGGCCATTCTGTGGTGGTATGTAAGGACTGCTTCTCCTCCCTCAAAAACCAGGTAAGCCTACCCTTTCACCTTGGGTGCCTGGGCGTGTTAACCCTATGTCGCCCAAGTCTGGCAGTGTGGTCCTTTCCTCATCCTGGCCCTCAATCTTTTCTTTCATTAATGACATACATGACATATCTTGGCCATATTTTCAGTCTCCTCATCAAGTGCCTGTTTGCAGCGGGGTTTGCTGAAGTCAGGTAATGGCATCTTCTGATAACGGATGGGCTTTGATGTTGCAGGTTCTTCCAAATATCGATAATGATGAAATCTGGTGTAACTTATCTCATATGTACAGTACATAGATTTGGAGAGATGGGGAGTGCCAGTGGAGAAGAGGCGGTACAACTGGATACAGCGCCCTCCGCCGCCAGAATTCCAACAGGGCACTCCAGCCAAACCCAGCCAGGGCCTCTCCCTAGGCGCTCAGCCCGCGTTGGCGGAGCCTGGCTCATCTAGCCCAGGCTCTCATCCAGGGACTCCCCCTGGGGTCTTATCCCAGCCAGGAGGTGGGAGCAGCCCCAGGGGATCCCATGGCCCAGTATCGGGCTCCTCCAGTGCGGTACGTGTGTCTTAGTTTGTGTGGGCGGCCACCTACTCTCCCATACCACCAGCCCTGCCTCAGGCCCACCTGCTCACTGACTACAAGGCATGCTGTTTCACAGCCTAACTTCACTGTTACTTCATAAGTCTTTTGCAGGAGCTGATTCATCAGCTTTAAAGCAAGATACATATGAAATTTTGTTGTTGATATTTATGTATGGTATCCTGTAAGACAGCATAATGGTGACTTTGTTGAAATTTGTGAACAGCTCTGCCACTGTAATTTTAGTAAAGCTTCAGCTTAGAATCTTGCAAAAAAAAAAGTGAAGTTTAGTGTCTTGAGACGTACTCTTCATGTGGAATTCAGTTGACCATGTTGCAGGATTCTGGCTAGCACATCACTATCAGCTTATGCAACCATCTCTTATTGTTTTTCATGATAGTTCCTCACTGTAGCATTCCTGAAGCACTGCTGTCCATAATCTTCATGGTTGTTGAACATTTTTCACTGCATGCTTTTGTCCAGTAGTCGACGTGATAAGCATTTTTGGTACCTCAATTGACTTATTACAATGGTAAGAGGTATTAGCAATAAGTGAGCAAGTGTCTGGCTTGTGAACAGTGACCTGGTGTAATGTGTCTGCATGGTCCAATAGCCTTGGATTTGATTTTACCATTATCTCTTTCTTTTATTCAGAGTTAAGTTTTGTCTTTCACTGTTGAAATAAAGAAATAGATAATATTTTCCTCGATTATGAAATGGTGAGATATTAGAATGATGCATTTAATTGCCCAATGATCTAAATTCATGAAGGTTTTAATGCCTTACTCAAAGTAAATTAAAGAGAAGGTGGCCATACCCCAAACTTTTCATTTTTCCTGGCGCACAGCTTGGCTGACTACTCCAGCCATCCAAATCATAGCAACACAGTGAAGCATGAAGAAAAGACAGAAGAACAGATGACCATCGAAGCTGCCCAGAGGATGAAGATATTCACGTAGGAGACCAAGATGGGCTCCCCTCAGCGGTGACAAGAGGTGGAAGTGTTTAATTTCAGTGGCCTTTAGTTGTGTCTGGCCATATAGATGATGTTTTATATCTTTTAGATTTTTCTTTTACTTCTTACTCTTTCTCCTGCACATCTGGTCTGCTCTTGTTGCATAATGCATGTTTCAACCATTCCTTGCATACTTGTTTACCCCAGTTGGTGTTCCTTGTAACGCAAATAATTTGTACTAATTAGCAAGTTCCAAAAATTTATTCAAATTGTTTGCGTTACCAATTGAAGAATGTTAACATTTAAATAAATATATTATTATGCTATTAGCTCTTTTGGCATGTCATTAAAACTGGATCAAAACACAGTTATATATGCAGTATCCTTTTGTTATGGCTCAGATGAAGATGAAGAATGGGCCATATAAACTTTTTTTTTTGTATCATCATGGATAATGGTTTAGAAAATTACAGTTTTATGGAAATAAATGGAATCTGCCTAGTGTTTTGGTCTAGCTGTTTCATGTGGGAACAGAAGACCCAGTTCTTATTTTTGTATCTCTTCTCAGGCAGGTGAAAACTGTGGATCATGGTCAAGTGCAGTCAAGATGTGTGAGGATCCCACGCCACCAGTCAGCAGTGCCTTACCCAAATTGATTGGAGCAGCCAGCACATCAGCAGATTTATCTGAAACATCATGTGTGGGAAGTACCCCCTCCTGTTATGCCCCCCTTCAGCTCAAAATTGGTATCGCCAGGCAGGGGGGCAGACAACCTAGCACCCTCACCAGGCAGCACACAGTGGCGCCCAGTGAAGGTTTCAACTCTGGCGATGCCAAGTACCCAAGACTTGCATGGCAAAAAGTCACCCCAGTGGACCAGTTCCCCAAGAGCCTTAGTCCCCAAAGCCTCCATACAAGAGACCTCCCCTCAGAACATGACACCCCCAGTAAAGTCACAGTCCACCACCAGCTAGGTGATGATGATGATAAAGCTGTTCCCAAGAAAAGGCAGTCAGTAATCAGAGGTGTGTGTGCTTTTTTTTTTAAGCTATTGTCAAATGCTCTTTCATGGCATCTTTATGATCTTCAACTTATATTTTTATTCTTATTCATCACAACTTTGAATATCCTCACCCAACAGTGTTTCTTCCTGTCTCGTTCCTCTTTCTCACAGGGTTAACTAATTAAAATTATATAGGATCCAAAATTGGCAAGAAATTCCCAAGTTGCCAGGATTTCTTAGAACATTCACATTTTAAACTTTTAAAATTCTCTTATGCAAACAGTGTATTCTAGTATCTATTGGGAGGAATTTTTGAAAATGCCTAAGTTAATATACCATTATGTCTTTCTATATATATACCCTTATGTATATTCTCATACTATATAGTAAGATGACGCAAGGAAAACATGTGAATCATCTGATTTTGGTTTATCTCTGTAGTTTTCCCATTTATAAATATCCTGTTTTCTGAGCTGCATTACTGTCCATTCTTCCTTATCATATGCATTATAACTGCTTTACCAAACCTTTTATGCTCTTCAAGTTATTTTCCCTTTACTGTTTATCACTCCTATGGTATATGTTTGTTCATGCTTATTTACCATTTTCTCTGTTAGGATTGAGGCACCAGGAGCAGATAAAGGAGCAGCACTCATTTGCTCACTTCCACTCTAGCTGTCAAGTATAATGCACCATAACCAGTGCTCTTTATTCATAGCCAATCCCTTCAGATCTTTCATAGTTTTCTCCTCACCACTTTACATGCTGTGGTTCAGCCCATCGACAGCATGTTATCCCCTATATTCCACGTCACTCCAATCTGTTTTGTCCCATGCATGCATCACACCCTCGTGTTTGTTCAGGCACTGATAACTCAGTCTTTTACTCCATCTTACCATCTCATCTGTGGTCTCTTCCTCCTTGTTCCCTCCTATTTTGATGCATGTGTCTTCATAATTGGTTTCTCCTCACTCATCCTCTTCAGTGTCCAAACCGTTATAGCACACCCTGCTCAGCTCTCTCAAGCATACTCTGCTTACCTCTCCCTCACACAAATTCCATACTTCAACAACTCTCTTTACACCATATATTGTCCTCAGGCATTTCATTTCCAACACATTCAGCATCGTCCATTCTTTTGCTCAAGGACCTTTCAATTTCCCTCACCTGTGCATCTATGAACAGATTAAACAGTCTTTACAACATTACACATCCTTGGTGTGGATCAGCCTTTACTATGAAGTACTCCTCCTCCTCCCTTTCTACATATACACATGACTTGCTCTTCCAAGAAAAAGTCCTTTGCATTTAGTAGCAATCCTTTTACACCACATTTTTTTGTAGTACCTTCCACAGGGCATCCGTGAACTATTATCATATGCTTTTTCCAGAGCCCTTGAATACCACTTACAAATCCCATTATTTTTAGATTTCTTGAATTCTTCAAAGCAAACACCTGGCCCACTTGTCCTTTACTACTTCTAAAGCCACATTGTTCCTTTCCAGTCATTGTATATGTCATGGATATTTGTGTATAATTTGTTCATCATTCTAGTACTGCACTGTTTGTTCAGTACTAACAAGCACAGTCTTCCTTTCCATAGTGGGTATCAGTAGCATCATTATTTTACCATATGTCATGACCATATAGTGTGAGATGCATTATACTTGCAGTGTGCCAACCTGGGAAGTACAAGGACAGTGTGGGAGCTGCTGACTGTCGAGCTTGCCCTGATCATAGTGCAGCTCCGCACGCTGGAGCTTCTGAGTGTAGATGCGATACTGGATATTACCGCGCACCTAAAGATCCCCGTTCCATGCCCTGCACCCGTAAGTACATCAGCATCACAGAGTTTTTACTCCTCTTATGAAGATATGGTATGTTCTTTTAAAGTACTATGGTTCATGAGCGGTGGTATTTTACATTAGGGCTAGTTCTTCAAAATGGCCTGAGAAAAATTGTATAACCCAATTCAGGGTATTACAAAGTTCACTGTCATGATTAAGACACACTATGAAATGTTGAAGATTGAGCTAATTCAGAAACTAACTAAAAAAAGAAATGGATGAGGAGTTACAATTTCTTGTACATAAATCACCCTTCTTAAAGCATATTGCCAGTATATCATATATTTCATAATGCATTGTTTTTGATCATCAGAAAAATGCAATAGTACAGCTTGTTAACGTTAGTAAATGATTTATCATCCACACTTTTTCACTATTTTGTACACTTTTTGTATAAAGCCTAATGGTGTAGATCCTGTCAGAGATCTTCATCCATAACTGTTTGACAGGAAACCCTGAATATGGAGTTAGTAGGCCCAGTTAGCCAATCACAATCCATTGCCTCTCATAATGGGAGTATCGCTAGAAATGCTGAGCAGTTCCCAATTTCTGCAGGTTCGGGAGCCAGAATGTTGAGGTCATGCTAAATAGTGTAGTTTTGCCTGGTATTGTACCTTTTTTTGATAATCTTAAACACAGTGCACAAGATTTTGTGAAGTTGTTTTCCTGGGTTTCTGAAACCGAATAAATCAGGACCCAGTTAAGGAAACTTACCATAAGTTTTATGGTTTTATTTCAAAGTGCATATCTTCAACATCCAGATATTTATGTACCTAACTTGAATGATACTTGATAATGTGATTTGTATTTGTAGATGTCATTGCATGCTTCAATAAGATGTTGTGTGTTATATCTGTTGACTTTATGTTTGTATCCAATTTCTAAAGTGATACCTTTGTTTCTTTTGTAACTGAAATAAAAGGTTTTGTCTGGTTTTTAACCATTTATGCATAATATGAAATGTTCATGAATGGATGACTGATGTTGAGGGCATAGATTTTACTGGGTTTGGTTGTTCTAATTGCTCTGCAAAGATTTTGTTTCATCCATTTTCTGTTGATGTAGTTTAACATTGCTTTCCACTTATTTAAAGCCCATCTGACCTTTATCAGCTACTTAAGATTTGCTTTTTCAGATATGCAAAATTTTATCTCTCTCTCTCTCTCTATCTCTCTATTTTTTTTTTTTTTTTGAATTAAGATGTGTCCACCCAAAAAAAAGAGAAATGGCAATTTTTGTGATAATAGCATACACCTAAACAAGACCATTACCAAAATTCATTTTAGCTTTAAACAGTTAACAGTAATCCCACTGCTGCAGCACTCCAGTATCACTAGTGCCATATGACTACTGTAACTTGCAGTCAGCAGAGGATACCATAGAAAATCTGGTTTTCCGGACAAATCTCTATACCCAGCACTTAGGAGAGTGATAAACACCAAGAGATTTAGATAAAATGACATTCTCATGGGATGAGCATGTGCAGGGATATCGGGCACTTGACGGGCTAATGGGACTAGAGCTTTACTTCTGACCCGAACAGTTTATATATATAAGCAATCTGGTGACTTTCAACTTTTTCTGTTGGATTTTGTCAGTGTATAGCTGATGATAATTCCATGCTACCAAGATAATCAGCTAGCTTAAACGATCATTAAAAAAATTCCTAAGGTACTTCTGTCCAATCAGCATTACTTTTGTAGATGAATTGAGTGAATTTGAAGGATGAAGAAGTATGAAACTTAAATATATATATACATAGAGTTGGTAAGATGTAGGTTGGTCTGGATATGCCCTGAAGTTCAAGATGTATACAAAGAGAAATGAAAATGTTAGAACCACATTGAGGCCTATGTGATAAACTTGGGATGTCTTAGTAGCAGCAGGTGGATGTGGAGCATACTTTGACTGCTGTTTTAATAGGAATTGTCTTGATGGCAGCTCCTTCTTTAAGAAAGCAAAGGAATTCAAGCTAATAGCACAGTGAATCCTCCATGGAAAAATTTATGCAAGAACAATTTGAATGGCATGTAAATGATAGTGATAACAAACATGAATCACAAAGATTTATCCTACTAGCACATGGGCATATCACAGCATACGAGTTCATGGAGATGTAGCAGCATTAATAATATCACTGCAAAGTTCCTCTGTAAAGAAAGATATTCTGCAGGTTATTTCTATACAGAATGTTTATATCACATGCTATTGAAGAAAATGGCAAAAGTAGGACAGGGTATGTTTTCCTTTATATTGGTATGGGAGGGTGTTTTGTTGATGGGGAAGGGCCTGGGGTGGCAGCATGGCTGTTCCTTGTGAATGGAAATGTTAACATAAATATATGATAATTATGTTAATTTCCTGGTATAATTTCATTCTTCCAGTACCAAATCAAATTGGTATGTGTCTGGATTTGTTCTTAAAATAACAAAGTTTGGTTGTGAGAATGCTGCAAATTATTTAGCAGTGAATACAGGGTGAACTAGGACATGTCATATGTAACTACAGGTTGTGATTAAGTCCACACACTTTTAGCTTGTTTACTGTAATTTATCACCTGCTGTCCAAGAAGCTTCTAGAATGTCTGTTACTTGTAGAAGTGATTGAGATATTTCGTTTGTCTTCCATGTTTTATGACGAACCAAAATATGCCCACAGGTCCTCCAAGCAAGCCTCAGAACATTACAGTGAACTTTGTGGACCAGTCTACAGTAATCCTTGCTTGGCAGCCTCCAGTAAATGATGGTGGTCGCACTGATACTCTCTATCGTGTCATCTGTGATGCTTGTGGAGGTCACGTCTCTTATAGCCCTCCCCAAGTGGCAGAGGCAAGTATCTGTTTTTAGAGCTGCTGGAATTTAGCAAGAATTTATAACGCACATAGATTGTATAAGAATATATCTAAAATAAGGAGTTCCATAAGATTGATAGATTCCCAGTCTGGTGATGTGTTGTAAATATTTTTAATGCCATACCATAGAGCATATTTAATTGATTATGTAGCTATTACTTCTTTTTTTTAAATAGATACTGGAACATATTACTAAAGATAGCATTTTAATTTCAGTGGAGCTTCAATGCCACACAAGTGACAATCAGTGGCCTGAACCCTGTCACAACATACAGGTTTCAGGTATTTGCTGAAAATGGTGTTTCAGATCAAGGACGGGACCCTCAGTATGTTGATATCACTGTCACCACAGAGGCATCAGGTAAGTTTTAACAGTTTATTGTGCAGAAGGCCTTAAATAAACTTAGGTTGATGGATATTTTTTGAATCTTAGTAGAAAGATGTAGCATAGACTAAATTATCAAATATTTTGTGGGATTTTTAGTCTTTTTGTAATTAAGATTTAGCCATATTCATGTACAGCAAAAGAGAAATCTATAGGTTGCATGAGAATACCATTGTAAATTATTAGCAACACTGTCAGAGTAATGATTTATCACAGCTTTACTGTGAAACACTACCTCTGTAAATATTTCATAGATAGTTGTTGGGCAGTTTTGTGTATGAATTTAAATGTAGTATGTGAGTTTTTTTATATAACCTCTAGTAACAAAACCCTTTCCTTCTCCATTACCAAGGTGGCTTTATGGTGGTTGGCTCCGAAGCTGAGGGTGGGTGAACCTTCTTGTAGTTTACATTTGTCCCCCTTCACCTCTTTATATTTTTCTCGTAGATATAACTCCTCTTAATTTATTATTGCAACTTGAACGTCAAATTGAGCACATTTGTTTGTTTTTGTCATTACCTGTTTATCACATTAAAGCTTTTTTGCCTAGTGTTATCATTTATCTGCATAAATTGTTAATATAAGCAATAAGTGATAAGATTGAAACATAAAGTTTTATCTCTGAGGTTAGGATGAACTTCATATTTGAGACTTTTTCCATTTGTTTTTTGACATATATTAATTATTGGAAACTTTAGTGTCATATGCTACATATAGTATCAATTCTTTTTTTATTTATTCTTTAAGAATTTGTCAAAAGAGACTGATACCAATAGAATTTTGACTGTTGTAGTGGCAAAAGTAATGACTTAATTTTATGCTTTATCTTGATATCTTTTCCTGATTGTGATATATAGTAAATTATAGACAACTTTATAAACCTTAATGACTCCTTGGTGACAAAAAATCGTCTCTCTGCAGTACCGTCCATGGTAAGCAATGTTCGCGTTACAAGTGTAAAAAGCACCGAGATATCACTAGCATGGGATGCTCCAAGTGATCCGTATTCAGAAATTGAAATGTATGAGGTAAGAAGATTAAGCTTTTTATATGTAAACAAAAAATGTAGACCAAATTTTCCTAAAAATATTTATACTGTTGCTGCATTTAGTCTTTGATGTAAGAAGGAAGCCTTACATCTTGGTACCAGTATGAAAGGAAGGTAAGGTGGATAGGATACAACTGGAAGTTCATGGAAATGGGATCATTTTAAATACTCAGGTAAAAATGCTGTAAGATGGAAATTTTTTTTGGAATGGAGAGGATTTTGTTTTTATGGTCAAGATTTATTCTTTTTAGGTGAGACATCTTGTAAAGGAATTTATTAGTATTCACAGTTCTCCTTGAACTGTAAGGAATGAAATACTGGATACTTTATGGATATACTCTAGTTGGAAGCCTCTTAACTTTTTAACATCCCCAACCTATTATTTACATTGATCTGAGCAACACCTTTAGACAACTATTTACACAGTTTTGTTCTGAATTCCAAGGGTGCATGCTGAGCTTGGTTAGTGGCTGAAGTGGGAATACATGGTAATATCTCCCAAGAGTCAGTCATCATCCATACACACTAATGAAAGCACGTTTTCCTTAGAGTTCTAGGAAGGAAGTTTAGCAGCTTTCAGCTACATTTAAAGAACCAGGCAGATGATCTTGAATTAGTTGATGAGGATAATCTGTCAGCAGGTCCTGTAGAGAGTTATTTTATGGACACTTACCATTCCAGCATTGTCAGTTAGCCAAGATGAGATAGGAAAAGTTTTTTTAGCAAAAGAGAAGGCAGTGTTTATAACTTTGGCCACTCTTTGACAGTGCAGCATCTGACTGTTGTGGCTAGTGATTTTACAGATTTGAACAGTTTTGTAATGAAAAAATCATAAATGAGTCATCTACCTATCTATTTATCTATATCTCTGATGCCTGTTTTGACTGAAACTCCCTGAAGGGGGTGGCCGCGGAGATAGTCTCCATAACTAATGAACTCCAGTGCCGTTACTTAGCCTTTAGTGCCTCACCCTCAACAGGCCACTGGCAGAGGGCAACTCTAACGCAGTGTTTGCAGAAGCTCCTCTTTAATGATCCTACTGACTGCTACTATCTGATGCTCCTGCCTACTACTTTCTAACTAATGTTTCTACCTAATGCTCCTTACTAAATGTTCCTACCTACTACTTCTATCTATTGCTCCTACCATTCTGCCGAAAGGCAAGGCTAGCGCATAGTGCTCACCACAGGAAGATCTAGAGTTATAAAGAATGAGCTGTTTGAGTCAAGTGTTGTCGTGTTGTGTATGACAAAGTAAGATTGTATGTTTGTGGACAGAATGCCAATAGACCACATGTGGGTGAGGCAGAAAGAGAAGAGCTACCTGGGTCAGAGGAGTGCAGCTTGACAACCACTGAATTACTGGCTCACTCAGCAGCTGTCACTAACCCGCTAGATACCCAGGCATTTTTTTCCATACTTTGTGCCATTTCCCACATTAGCGAGGTAGCGTTCAAGAACATATGACTGAGCCATAGAGGGAAAACACCTCACTTGTTCCCATCTCCAGTCCTTCTTTTGGAAAAGTAGAAACCGAAGGAGGAGGATTTCCGGCCCCCACTCCTTTTGGTCACCTTCTATGACATGCAGGAAATATGTAAGAAGTATTCTTTCTCCCCTGTCCCCAGGGAATACCCAGACAGTATTACTGGTAATATACCTTCTGTCTCCACTAAACGCATAGCAGAGGTTATTCTTGCAGGAATGGAAGCGTTTGTTCCCTCTTCCTTCAAGACTACTTCTTCATCTAATCCATGGTTCAACCAATCCTGTTCTGAGACCATTCAGGCAATGGATTAGGTACATTAGGCTTGGAAAGACTCCCATTCTGCATTTATCACTACCCTTAATAATTGCAATTATGTTACCTATGAGGCATAGCATTCCTGTATTCAAAGGAAGTACGATAACTTCTACTCATCCAGCGATAGGTCTTTGTGGTCTCTAGCTAAAGGCATCACTAAACTTCTGTCCCTCTATCTTTCCTTCACTTCTCCAACCAGATGTTAATGTATCAGTCTCTGTCGTAGATAAAGCAGCACTTTTTAGTTCCTTTTTTCTCTTATAACTCCACCTTGGATGACTCTAACATTCCCTTACCCCCTGATGCTCCTCTTACTAATCCTATGACTCTTCCTGTAATCTCTTTTCGAACTGTCCGAAAAGCTCTTCTTTCTCTGGACACAAGCAAGGCTTATGGTCCTGATGGCATCCATCCCTGTGTACTGAAAGAGTGTGCCTCTGAACTTAATCATGCACTTGTTCGTCTGTTCTGTTTCTATTTAAAAACCAGAGCTTTTCCTTCTTCTCGGAAGCATACATTGGTACATCCCACCCTGAAGAAGGATGACCATTTCAATCCCTCGAACTATCGTTCTGTTGATTTGACATTTACCATTTTCAAAGCTTTGAATCCTTGCTCAACTCCCATATCCTTAAACATCTTGAATTCACAGTCTCCTCTCTGATCAACAGTATGGCTTCCATTAGGTGAGATCCACTGGTAATATCTTTTCTATCTTACTAATGTCTGATCATCATCACTGAAAGATTTGGGGGAGCGATGTGTAGTTGCCCTTAACATATCTAAGGCTTTTGACAAGGGGTGGCATTGGGGCTCATCTCTGAGCTCCCCTCTTTTGTCTTTTCCTCCCTCACTTTGCTCCCTCATCTCTAGCTTCCTTTCTAGCCAATTTATCTTGGTTGGTGTTGATGGATAAGCCTCCTCCTCAACTTTCTCCATCAACAGCAGTGTCCCTCAAGGTTCTATCCTGTCCCCTACACATTTTCTCCTTTTTATCAGTGATTTCCTCTCCTCCACAAATAACCAAATGCATTCAAATGCCGATGACTCAAAGACTGCATTCTTCCACATCCTTCAATTCTACTCCCTCTTTTCTCATGGGTTCTGCATCTCGTCTTGACACAGCTTCCTCAATAGACTCATACTTGGACAAGATATCCGAGTGGGTTAGACAAAATTTAGTTGAGTCTAATGCCTCCAAGACCCAGGTTGTACCTGTCTTTTTATGAAAAGCTCCTCACAGCTTTCCTCTCATCTTTGACGGTTCTGTAATTCCACCACTTGACTCAATGAACATGCTTGGTATTACTGTAACATCCAGTCTTTCTTAGAAATCCATTATTATGGAAATAAAGAAGTCTGCCTCTAAGAGACTAGGAAGCCTGTTTAGATGTCAGCATTTCTTTCATTATGAATAGTTACTCCGTTTATACAAAGGATTGATTCATCCTTGTGTGGAGTTCCTTTCACATTTGGGGTGGTTCTAGCTCTGCATCCTTTCTCAACAGAGCTGAGTCGAAAGCGGTCTGACTTATAGACTCTACCAGGCTAACTTCGAAACTTGACTTGCTTACCCTATGCAGCAATGTTTGTTCACTTTCCCTCTTCAATAGGTATTACTTTGGTTTTTGCTCCTTAGAGTTAGCTGCTTGTGTGCACCCATCACTAGGCAGACTACGCAATTGTCGGCAAGCTGCCGAGTCACATGGTTACTGCGTGGCCTTTGACAATTCACTAGTGGTCCATTTTGGTAACTGTTTCTTTCCCTACACCTTGAAGTTTTGGAACTCTTTACCCTCTCATGTCTTTCCCAATAACTGTGACCTGGCACATTTTCAAAGACAGGTTTTTCACTTCCTCCAAAAATAGTAAATGCTTTCCCTTGTCTCTTCTTTTTCCCTTTCATAATCCTTATGCTGAAAAAAAAACCTCAAAATTAGGGATAGTTTACATGAGATTACATGAGAAAGACAGACAACAGGATGCCCGATTGGCCCACGACTAGGTTGTCTGTTAAAGAAAAAAAGGAAAGTTTAACTTGACAGGAAAATGTAATGCTGGTCTGCAGTTCTTTAATTTTTCACGGATTCCCCACTACTGCACAGTAATCTTCTAATGTCCCTGTTAGCACCGTCGTTTATACACTTTATTTCTGGCTTTTTTTTTTCAGAGTATACCTATATTTATAAAGGATTTGTATAAACGACTTTTGAAGGTATTTATGGTCTTAGCATTCACTACATATGACGGTAATTTATTCCAGTGCTCAACACACCTTTAGAAAAATAGCTTTTTCCCACGTCCGTAGTACATCTTTTAGCTTTGAGTTTTGTTCCATTTGTCCTGGTAACTGTATTTTCTTGTATTTTGAAAAGATGTTCGTTATTCACATTATCGAACTTGTTCAGACTTTTGAAAACTTGGATTAAGGCGCCGCAAAGTGTACGTTTTTTTTAAGGGAGATGAGATCCTTTCGTTTTAGCCTCTCTTCATATACTAGATTTCTAAGGGATGGGATCATTTTGTTGCGCTTTTTTTATTATCATTGAAGGCTCCAGTCAAGGACAAAAGTCCACATCAAGGTTGGGCCTAAATTGTAATATAGAGAGAATTATGAAGTGGAAAAAGAAAAGACAATGGAAAGTGTTTATGAATTTTTGAGAAAGTGAAATATCTGTCTTTTGAAGTGTGCCAGGTCATAGCTAATGGGAAAGACATGGGAAGGTAGGGAGTTCCAAAGCTTAGCTAAATGTGTAGGGAAAGAAACAGGAGTCAAAACGGCCCACCCTTGAGTTGCCAATGGCCACACAATAATCATGTGACACAGCAGCTTGCTGAGTATTGTGTGGTCTAGCTAGTGGTGGGGGCACACAAGCAGCCAGCTCTCTGGAGCAAAAAACAAAGTAATACCTAAAGAAAAGGGAAAGTGGAAGAACAATGCGGCGTAGGGCAAGGGGGTCAAGTTTGGAGTTTAATCAGGGACAGTTTATGAGTCAGACCGCTTTCGACTCAACTCTGTCAAGTAAGGAAACAGAACTAGAACCACCCCAAATGTGAGAGCATTACTTTATACAAGGACGGATCAATCCTTTGTATAAACGGAGCAACTGTTCAGAAGAGAAGTTTTGACATCTAAACAGGACACTCAGTTTCGTAGAGACAGACTTAGCTATTCCTGTAATGTGTGGTTTCCAAGAAAGTGGTTGTTACAATAATACCAAGTATGTTCACTGAATCAAGAGATGGAATTACAGAACCATCAAAGGAGAGACGAGAGTTGTGACGAGTTTTCGATAAAAAGATGGGTAGAAATTGGGTCTTGGAGGTATCAAACTTAACAAGATTTTGTCTACCCCATTGAGATATCCTGTCCATGTCTAAGTTTATTGTACTTGCTCTAGTATTTCCTCTTTTTTTTTTTTCATAGTTTAGGGACCAAAACTAGACTGCATATTCAAGATGTGGTCTTACTAGAGAATTATAAATTGTGAGAATTTTTCAGGTGTTTTTTAATCTATTTTCCTGGCTATAAAACCTAACATTTGGTTGCATTTTTTACTTTTTGTTTGATTCTGTTTAGTGTACTTCAGGTTGTTGCTAATGACAACTCCAAGGTCCTTTTCTTCGCATAGTTTAGTTTGAGAGTTTCCGATTAGTTTGTAGTTGTAACGTATATACTTGTCTCCAAAGTCCATAAGTTTACACTTGTCTACTTTAAACTTCATTTGCCATCTGTCTGACCGCTTTGCAAGTAGGTTATGATCTCTCTGAATCATTTCGCAGTCCCACCTATTTACAGCTCTACCTCCTAGTTTAGTATCTTCAGCAGATTTGGAGATCTTAGATATGAGACTGAGTTCTAGGTCATTAATGTACATTATAAAAAGAATTAGGCCTAGGACCTACCCTGTGGCACGCCACTCGTTAAGTCTAGCCAATCTGAGACTTCGTCGTTTACTGCAACACGCTGCTTTCTTCTGGTAAGCCAGTCTCTAATCCATGTACAGACTTCTTCACCGATTCCGTATGCTTTCAGTTTATGTAACAGTCTCTTGTGAGGTGCTTTATTGAAAACCATTTGGAAATCTAAA
>JAUUDW010000036.1:143137-155279 GCA_032361385.1 Panulirus guttatus
ATATCTCCTGTAAATCCTAGTACATTCTATGGTATCTTGTATAGTACTAAGCTGGCAAGAGTTACAAAGGCATACCGTAATATTATAAAATTTAGGGTATATTTTTTGAGTGGACACTTAAGGCACTATTACTTGAAGTCTACGAGTTCCAGTAACCTTAATCAGCAATAAGCATCAAGCACCATTAAACCAATACCTCTAATCTTTGTTTTCAATATACTTTGCCATACAAGGAGGCACTGTAGTGACTTTATCTATCTGTGGCTCTAAATTCAATAGAATTTTCCTTAAAAATGTTAATCATGATATAATACAATCACAAACAAAGAAATAGCAAAAAAGCTAACTGAAGGAAAAAAAACATAGTTGTGCTGCTGAAACTGAGTAATTACCACATTAATTGATTTTCTTTACACATGTATGTAATATTCATGTTAGGAACTGAAATGTTTTTTTCAATGTCAGTATACGAAGATAAAGTGTCAAAAAATTGTTTATTTAATTTCTTATAAACATGGAAATTTAGTCCTTTCGTCTAACATTCTTCTTTATTATGTAAGACTTTTTCTTTCCCATTATCAGAACACCAGCCTTCACTCCAGAGCAGCATTCGTCTCGGCCATCTGTGCCTTCATATCATTATAGTTGGTCAGCTCCTGCAGCAGAAAAATAAGATGAGCAAATGGCTCAAGGTGCAAGAATTATTATCTACTTAATGCTTGGAAAAGATTTTTTATTGAAACAGGTACGGTCACATATATAAAATGTCAAAGATGTTCCTTCTATGACAGTTCATAAATACCAATACAATGGTAATATTTTTCATGATAAAGGCAATCTAAACACTGATCTTAACTCTTTGGCAATTAGCAACATGCAATCTAAAAATCAATTTTTTCCAAGCACTATAAATGTCTGCTTAGACATCTCTAGTATTGCAAGATTTAATGCCATCTTTATTAATTTAAATGCATTATGCTCATTATGAAATGACTATTGCAACAGCATTCTACGTTAATTCATAAAGCAACCAATGTACTTCAGAAGTTTACCATCACTACTCTGCATCAAATATCTATCATAAAAATAACAAGGAAGAAAAGGTGTACCTTAACTTAGAAACAACCAAATGTGCTAGCAAAAGCAATAAAACAAGCAAAATTACCTAACTACTACTACATGTTAATTCCAAACCAGCCAACTGACTACACAAAGCATATCTTAACTCTAGTGCAGAAAAGAAGAAAATTAAAGAAAGAGATGTAGACAGAAGAAATGAAAATCCTGTACTAAAACTTTCAACATATGAAGAATAGCTTAGCCTAGATCCTAAAATTAAGCAGCTAACAACTAAGACCATCATACTAATTGGTGGGTCTAGTTTACATAATTCAATATATCTCTAAACTGCCTGGTACTCATTACTATTTACCAGTATCCCTATTATCAAAAGGATTCCCAGCTACCTTATAAACAGTTAATCAATTAATCTAGTACAATATAAAATAAAATTGTTTATATTTTTTGTGATAACTAATACCAAACTTATCTGTTCATCAATGGTATTTTTTCTGTACATCTATAAATTTTCCAACTTTGACTTTTAAAAATACAACAGCTTGCAAAAGCATTACTTCATATTATAACAAACCAAATTGGAACTGTTAAAACAAAAGAGTTACTGATAATATACACATGAATAACAAGGCATACTGAATCCCTTATTAACATCCTATATTCACAACATGGTAATGATGGATCAGAAGTGGGCAGTATCACTCACAGTCCCTTGTTTTAGTCATCTTATCCTCAAACAACAGACAATGAACCCATTTAGATAATATGTACCATCAAAATAATATACTCTACAGTAAGTAATTACTTTTATTTTATCTAACTGCAGATGAAATGTTTGAGGAAGATTCTTCATGCACCATCATTCTTTGATCATGAGAAATGAGAGATGAAAACTGATTAACTGACTGTAGAAGATGCTTTCCCTTAGTAAAATTACTGATATCTTCCTGGAAAAATATTAAAAATCAACCCATCCTACTAGGTGGCAAATGCAAGAATAACTTGAAGCATGAAGCACTGCATCTCTACTTATACTCTACCCTTATTAATGGATCTGTGACAAATAGGTGCAAATGAATTAATTCAAGCAGCCCACTACTTAATATTACTTCCTTTGAAGCTGAAATACCATTTCAAATTCATTCAAACATTTTGAATCCTGTCTATTTACAAAATATATGGAGTAATTTCCATTATTATTATCACATATGACCTAAGGCCCCATTCTGTAGGATTGCTGCAGCTTCAAGGCTGTGCAACAATCATAAAAAAGGACATAACGAACTCCTTTGGAGCATGGTTTTCTTCAATGAGACTGCACTTTCTTTTGTCCACTGATAATGATGCATCTTCCCTGAAAGTAATTTTTCACTCACAGCGTAACCACTCGCATCTGCAATTCAGTTAAACTGCCATTCCCTTTAGAGAGTGTAACATAAGAAAGCAGACATGATTAGTGGTTTTCAGTACACTGTACATGTATCAAGACTCTGATATCTTTGTATTCCCTAATTCATGGTTTATAACCATCTGTGTCTGTAAAAGATACTGATTGACAAATAAAAGATTTAAGATCCAGACTGTACAAACCTTAGATCATCATCCTCATAGATGCTCCTAATTAAACATAAATTCCATCAATTGAATGTTATTCTGCTTTAATGACGAAAAGGCAACAAATGCATAATTAGAAATTGTAAAAAAATCAAATGAACCAACCACTAAGACATTACAATGAGTTACACAAGTATAAGAAAATAGGAAGTCTTCAACATAATATCCAAAGAGATACTGGCCCAACAAAACAAATGCTGAACTCCCTCTTATCCATTAAGTTCAACTGAATGCAAAAATACTAATGTGAACTGTATATGCAAAGCAGCATGTTAATGCTCCCTTGTTTCAATCCTGCATGATTCATATAAGACATAATTCCATAATCTATCCTATTTCTCTCTACTGAAAGTAGAACTCTCTAAGATTTTTCCTTGAAATGGGAGCTTTGTTTTGTAGGCATGAACAAAATAATTAACTTCAACATGAACAAAGCTTGATTACTGGTGCCTACTATATCTATCTGCCTTGCAGTTCAGTCACTTGTTGCAAAAAGGGCCTGGTCAGTGACTAAGCTGTTCCAGTTTTCCGATGTTGTACAGAGTCACTGAAGAGGTAATTTCTAACATTACTCTTTCGACAATTTACAGTATTTTTGTCCTGAGCTGTAAGACAATGAAAAAAGTTCCATTCCATTCAATGAATTCCTAAATACCCTCTCCTTTAGTCATACATAAAGTAATGCCTATGTGATAACATCTACATCACCTCTACAGTTAGCTAATGTGCATTCTTGTGAGGCAAGATGGAGATACACAGGCCATGAGATGGTTTAATGCATGGTGTGTGGAAGGAGTGACATTCTAGTCTTAGAAATACTACATTAAAGGAATATACTGGAATGAACAACAACAATTTTTAAATGTCTGCTTTTCAAATTAAGAAAACACTTTGGATCAAGCACAGTTAAAGAACACAATTCTATGACATGACTTGTTCCAGCATCACTGAAGAAGCTACCTCTTCAACCGGTAAATCTAAACAACAAGCACTGCTTTAATTCAGAGCCTAAAAATAATTCTTCACTTTCAGACAAAACATATAACTGGAGGATCCTGAATTAGAAGTGGTAATGAAAAATCTGGGACACTTAAGATGGTGAACAGTGATGATAAATTAAACCCTAAAGAGATGGGAAAATACCAAGAGAAATGACAGAGAAAGCATAGTACATTCTAATTAAGTGTTAGTATCACAAACTACATGCAGGACATACATACAGTGTATCCTCCTAAACCCAGACACACACACTTATGGATCCTCCAGAATCCAAACATCTGGTAATCCTGCCAGACTCTGGGTTTATTCATGTTACAGGAGTAACATTAGACATCATTCCAGGTTGTGGACACTCTGCTCAAATTGTGCAATTAACCCTTTCACTGTGGCTGGAGCATATAACCCATGGTAATTCATTTTTTGTTCAGTGAGGTTGAGGCATATATGCCTTGGTAATTTTTCTGTTCACTGCAGCTGGGGCATATATATACAGCCAGTGATACTTGTAATAGCATCCCATGCATTGTTCCCAGACACTATAGCCTAAAGTGTTTCTGTACACAGGTCAGATGTCAAGGAACCCTGTATGACATCTGTGCTCAAACTTTATGAAACAATTTTTGAAGCTATGTCACTCTTACAAGATAAGAGATATTATAGATAAAAACCCTTAGTAATCATATTCTTTTGTGACACCAATAAATACCACACATCACACTGTGTATGCCTTAAAATACTCCTGGACTATCTTATATGCCCAGCAGCAGAACAGAAAAAGCTAGAGAGAGCACAGCACACAAAGAATATCTTATCAGGTTGAGTTGTATATTTTATTAAGAAATCATGTTTTAGTTCATCATAATACCAAATATGTTCTTCATATCTCAGAATATCCTGCACACACAGTGCACCTTGGGTATCAAGCCTGCTGCAGTGAAAGGGTTAATAGTGTGCTATTTCTCTCCTAAAGCCCAGAATACATTCCAAACTTAGACCAAACAGGCTTAGGAGGGTTGGGAGAAGAAAGATATTCTTTTAAAATTTGGAATACGTCTCAGTCTTAGTGCCTTTGCACCTCAATCAATCCAGATGTGGAAGGATACACTGTGTATTTAAATTCAGGAAAAAATCAAACACTTGCTACTGTCAACTGAAAGAAAATAATGTAGGTTTAAACATCCATGCTTTGTTTTTAGGATACACATTTGCTCCCAAAATGATAAATGCCTTACAGCTAATGCATTTCTTGTGTTGTTCCAAACTTGTATAGGATGACACACCAAACTCTTCCTCACTGTCTTTCCTAAAAATTACTAGTCTCTGTTAATATTTCAACTCTTAACTATTTTCTTTTGATTTTACACTTTTATCTGCTCAGATAACAAATCCATCCTAATATTCTATTCTCTTATGATCTACCATTCTTCTTTGAGATGTGCTTCAACTCACTCACTATTTCTTACCTAGCCCAATTTCTTAACGTTTTATATTTATATGAAAATTACATATAACCCTTTGGCTATGAATTTAATTTTCCAGCTAAATTCCTGAGGAGTGTGAATTCTTTAGTAAAGCATGAAGATGGTAACTGGTCCCTTTTTCATAATTTGTTTTACTTAGGCATAGCCATAAAGTTTCCACATCTGGCATTAATTTTTCGTAAAAATAGTATCTGATAGCTGGGAAAAATTAAATGAAGAAAAATGAAAAATTATTTTTGGTCTGATGCCTGCATAATGTCATGAACTTCAAGTACAACAGATTTCTTGCTCCTTATACATAAAATAATGAAATGATTGTAAAGGCCATAAAGTAAATCAAAAGTGTTGGATTTAAAGGGACACTTAAGTATTCTCACAATGCCAGCTCATCAAAAACTTGTATATTGTTATCACATATCTTTACATGTTTTTTAAAACTTGACTGCTGTTTCCCACATTAGCAAGGTAGCGATAACTGTATGTATGCATTATACTGCATAAGACACACTCATAACAATGAATGAGCTGTAATGGAGCAAAAACATTAAAGCAGCCCCATTTACATTTAACCAAGTCATGAGCACTCATCAAATGTCAAGATATACCATGCAAATTTATATTATGCATCATAATGCACAAATAGAGATTTCCCTCTTGTTTTTCATACATGTCCACCATTTCCCAAATTAGCTAGGTAATGCCAGGAACAGACAAAGAAATGGCTTCATTCTGCAAGTATATGAAGCTATCTGTTCATCTTTTCCTGGAGCTCCAGTGCTAAAGTAGGATATGGCAAACTTCCAATACCAATGTAGGATATGGCGAACATGTATGAAAATCTTTTTGCATTATAATACAAAGCATACACAAAGACAGCATATTTTGACATTATAACACACAGCTTAACTACTTTACAGGAGAAACAAGGAAAGTAAGTATAGGCAATATATGAACTGCTGTGTGGGTTGTGATGGGAGCATCAACTGGTGAACGAGTCATTATTTTGCTTGGGAACTTTAACTTGACAAGGGTAGATGCAACACCTACTGGGCATTAGCAGCATCAAAATGATGTCCAAAACTTGCCTAAATTACTGTTTAAGCACAAGTAAAAAAGGATCAACTTTTAAGGAAATCTGTGTTAGCATGGCATGAATTGGTTAATCAGTCACCTATGTGTCTGGCAGGTTTAAATTTGAGTATGAGAAGAAAGGAAGCATATCTAGGTTCCCAAGCCCATTTTCTGACCAGGGTTGTGTTAATCAATTGCACTGGCTGTTCAAGGTTCCTGAGCCCATTTTCAGATCACGAAAGTGTCAACCAACCAAACAGGCTGTCCAACCTGCTTTTTATATAATTCTGACTTTCATCACTTTTTACTGTGATCTACAAGGATCTGTACACTGTCTTGAATCAATTGTAACAGCCAATGGGATGAATTTATTACCACTATTTCATACCAATCTTAGCATTCATGATGAAGTAGCATAAGACCAGTTTCCATTATTCTATGAAAATGAATGAACAAAGCATGTTTGTTTTACCCAGAAATGTTTGCAAATTAAATTTCTTTCCTATTGTGCACTTTAGAAATATTTAGTCCTAATGCAGAGCCCAAGAGATAACCACCATTGGCTAAACAAACATACATTACAACTACTCATTAACTACTGTTATCTCTAGATCAAATATCAACTTACAACAACACATTCCAGCTACATTCCAATATTACATCCAATCATATCTATCAGAACTCACTGTTTGGTTCATCATTGTAGGGTACCTTTTGTTCAGTTTATGTCTAGAATAGTATTATCTATAATTAGTAAATATTAGTCGGAAAATAATTACTCTTTCCAAATATGTTTCAACCTGAGCCAGCATTAGTGAGGCTAGAGATGAGGAGTGACCCAAAGGCATTGTCATGTTTATGAAGTTTTGCCACAAGTTTTACACAGTATTTGCCTATCATGAGTTGTTGCTGTAAGCCACACTATAGATGCTTCATTGTGTTTTCTGTTACAGCTAATATCTGATAAACAGAACACTAATAAAATCTTCATTACACCTTAGAAATTTGATGGGCAAAAAGTTCAACTGTCTTCTTTTAAAATCTCCCCTTTAACAGGTAAATCTTACCATTAACTCTGTAATTATAATATATGCTCTACTAGTTTGTTTCAGATTAATTCTGAACAATTTGATAAAAAAAAAAACGATTTCAAACCATCAATATAATATTTTCCAGAATTAAGTTTACATAACTAACATCATACGAGAAAAGTAAGCAAAGTTTCCATAAACATGAATACACTTTCTCTCAGCTATAGCCAATCTGATTTATGGCAACAATGAGCCAGTATCTATCTATCTAATCATTTTGTTTACTTAAAGCCATTCATGGAACTGATTACAGCATGTAACTTACCATGTAATTACTTGGACAAAGAGAATAGTAAAGATGCTTAAAGCAACAACTTGATCATCTTTTTCTTAACAATCTACCTTTAACTTCATATGTGCGCACAGGCTCTTGATTCACTGATACACTTCCTAAACCCATTTCCATTACGCTAAAGGGAATAAGGGCCTTCACAATTACTTAAGCGGTTATAATATTTAATTTTCACATTAAAAAGATTTGTTAAATAACCCTAACCTCTCCACTCACACCTCTAACTTAACATCTTAACCAGATCCATAGTACATAGTCAAAAATAATCTCCCTAGCACTCTAATCTGAAACACTTCTATTCCTACAGTGTTAATTTACTACATTTGTTTATCTGTTTTGCAGTTTATCTCTTTCTCTTGGGGATTCAACTCTTTCAATTTATTATCTAGATCATCCTATCATCCTTCAAGGCCATACAAACTTAAGAGGACTTTCATTCATGTATATTTAGATGTAATTTCTTAACACCATTTTTTTTTTCTATAGAGACCAAATGTCACACGCAAACATGTTCCGGTCAAAGCAATTTAAGTTGAAAAGAGTAAGAAAAAAAAATCAATCAGGACTCCACAACCCTCTGTTGACCAGAGTCTTAAAGATGGAAAGGCTAACCTTTCTTATATTCAATAAGTAGCCTACTATTCTATGGAACCCTTCCTTGTATTCAACTAATAAAACAGCATCTCCATAAATGTGGTAACGCCCATTCAGCGGTATACTACAATAAACCCTCTTCAATCTCCCCTCACTTTTGGATGATATCTTTTCATAACAGAGATATTACATTCTAGTTAATAAAGCTATTAAGGTTAATGATCCTCCATACATGTTAATCATAAATGTTCTGGATCTTCACTTCTTACGAGTTATCAGGTTCTGGACCCGTGTCATTTACGAATCATTAGTTCAGAATTCTTAGAATTCAAGAATGACTAAGGTTATGGACCAGTTAGCAAGAATTATATCAGTTCTGTTCCTTTAATAATGATGATTTCCCTAGGTTTTGGATTTTCAGTTGTGAAGATATTGAGATACATAATCTGCAAGTTCCTCTAATTTCACATGAGTGGCACATAGCACATCACAAAACAGTTGCAAAATACTGTACACATAATTTAGGCAAAAGGCTTCTAAAACATGACTTTAGTGTTGCACTGCAATTATGAGGGAAGCTATAAATGTATCAAAGGGGTTAGTATGCCTGAGGCTCCTCGGCTGATCTGGCTTACTTCACGCTCATTGGCAACAGCAACAATTGGAAGTCTTTTTCTTTTCAGGGTCTTCTTTATCTTTGGGGAGCTGATCTTTAGCTACCTTTTCAGACTCTTCCTTAGCACTAGGGAGTTTAGTTTTTTCAATCATTTGAGACTTCACATCACATCTGGGAAGTTGCTGCAACAACCGCCAGGTTAGTTATCACAATCTAGTAAACTTAATGAATCAAATACACTAATGGGGAATGGTTCATTGTGAGTTGTAATTTCCCTAAAAACTACACTGATGTTCCGGGATGTAATTGGACTTAATTACAATTTATACTCCAAAGAAATGAAGAGTTTTGGTACATGAAGATGCACTCTGAGGGCATCATGGAAAATTCTTTAGGGCTGCCCTCTCCAACCTGCCAAAGATCCTTAAGTGTAACTGCACAATCTGGAGGTCTCAGCTAACTCTAGGCATGCTAAATCATAAGCACGATTATACTGTTACAGTATACCTATCATGAATTTATATCCAAAGCTGGCAATATTGAGAGGGTAGCTCTACCATTTACAATATTGTTATCCTGATTCCCATTCCAATAAAGAATAAAGATAACCACATCTTGTCCAACATCATCCTGGAACATTACCACTCTCTACGTCTGCCCCCAGCCTAACTGCAGCAGAGTATTTGCCTTGGGGCAGCATGCACTACAGGCAGAGCAGTTTGTAGATTAAGCTACAAGCAATACCACCTATCAAAACACAACGCACATCACAGTACGGCAAGCCGTCTAATCCACCTTCTGCAATGGAAATAAGCAGAAATATTTAGTCTTATTCATTACTGCCATCTGCTTTGCTGAATTATATTTAAAATATAAATGCTGGAATAGGAATTATTGGAAACGTAGTTATCAATTAATTCAACATACAAAGCAGAAGATAAGTATTCATCTGAAGTTAATACTAAATATAAAAAGAGTGAAGCATAAATTCTGCTGAAATTGATGAGAGAGGCAGCATGCTATATCTACAGATTTCCATCAACAAAAACCAAAATGGAAATACAATAGATAAATTCACTTATGCAGCTTGATTTTCTGCAAATCAAGTGAAGATCCACATGCTCTTTGAAGGAGTATGTAAGGAACATGGGAAAGAAGATTGAAAATTATATAAAGAATTTTAAAACAAAGGTAATGGCTACAGATAAAAAATCATATGATTTGTGAGCAACTCTCACCCATATCAATTTAAATCATTAGCTCAGAATCAGATACTGTGTTTTCCATACTTAAAGTTTTAAAAAGACAGCTAACACCACACCAAGAATTCACATAAAATTATTCTTTTTTTATCACTCGTAGTAGTAGTAACACTGGGTACCATGTAGTGCTTGCAAACATAAGCATTAGGTGTACAACAGGGATAGGACAAAACTGTTGAGGAATTCTGCTCACAAATGTGTAGTTAATTTCAAATTGTAAACTGAAAGAAAAGCCTGCTCACACATGCAAGCCACCTGGTAGCAAATGAGGCTTGTGTTAATTTTTGTTTTCACTCAGTCAAATAGCATCAAGACTTTGGAGCAGCACAGCTCTACTGACCTCGTAACAAAACTTAACTATAAATTTTCTTTTTTGATCCTCTCACACACCAGTGAATCAAACATACAGGATCATGCCATATGTTCAGCAGGGATTCAGCTTCCAATTTCACATTCAAACAGGAATGCTCCTGTCATTGTTTCTGAATGAAAATTACTCACTTTATCTTAAAATGCACAGGAGGCCAAAACCCTGCCCAGTTCCAGAGCAGTTCACATGGATTAACTAAATACCTGATTCCCTAAGTCAGTGTTCACAGATTCAACCGAGTCATGATGATTAAATAAACTTGAAATGTCATATTTCATTCAAATGCACACAAAGCATGTTTCTGAAACACCACAACATCAAAACTCCTTAATTACTATACACAATAAAGCATAAGTAACATATTGCAGGTCTACGTAGCAAGTAAACCCAGTTCTAGAGTGCAGTGAATGAAAAGGATCACATATGTTTAATTCATATTTTCAATACTTCTGACCTAAAACCTGGCCCCTAATCTACACCATATAAGCTATATAACATTCTTTCTCAGACTCGCAGCCTATTCCTACATATCATAAAGTTAAGTATAGTCCAAAATATGCAAAGTTTCAGCACTAACCAAAATGCTTCATATTTTTCACTTTATATAATCACTCATGAGGTTAGACATGCATAGCCACTCACTTTTATTTTTGCATGCATATAACTCTCAACATTTTATTGACTAAATTCATCTTACTTTTCAACCTTTAACCACAATACACAGACCTTTACGAACCTCGCATTTGCAGCATGTTCTACAATGTTATATCACTGTATATAATATTCATCATATTGCTTTTCTACTGACCATCACTGTACAAACATTTTTTCATCTTTATTCTTTATAAACTTAATTCCTATAATTTTCTATATGTTATCTATCTTTACTGTATTCTGTATTAAACCACCTGCACATATGGAACTGTTTTGAATGTAAACAGAAAGGATGGAACAATATTCCACTGCAGAGGAATCATGCACACCCCTGACTCGACATCTTACTATTCCCCTAAGCTCTCAGAGAAACTTCAACTCCTCTTTGCATTACTGTACTCTCTGCTTCTTATTTTCCACTAATATTCTTACTGCTCTTCAACTCCTCATACCTTAGCTCCTTCCCCTATTCAAATTGTCAGTACACCGAAGCCTTCTCCTTTCTTTTCAATGTAAGAATCTTGTTCTCATCTGTATTCAATCTAAACATCCTCCTCCTGCTCCTATTCCACACATCATAACTTAGGAATCTGCTTAGTTCCTTTTCCGATCCAGTTAACAGAACAGCACAAGGATTCTTTCAGTTCCACCATATTTCATTAGTTACATGAATATGAAATAATCAGACAGACATAGAACAGCTGTCAAACAACCACAAAACTGACTAAAATCAACTGTTCATACAACTGTGAACTCTCTTTCCAGCACCATTTCCAATTATCACCTATTACTGTATTTCAGAATCTTCTATGCACTCTACAAAGAATCATATCTTTGCAAAGTCCTTTCATTCTTTTCACCATAAGCCATCTTTACATTCATCAATAAGTCATACACTTTTTCTTTTCCTGTGTCTTTCCTTGTAGTGGTTAGCATCCCTGACTGTGACGCATTCATGGGCCGCCGAGGGTCGACCGCATAGGTTCGAATCCTGGTCGCGGCAGTCGGTCCACAGTCAACC
>JAUUDW010000036.1:223326-238350 GCA_032361385.1 Panulirus guttatus
TTGGATGATACTTACAAGGAAGGAGTGCAAATGACTGGGAGATGTATAAGAGAAAGTGGCAGGAGGTCAAGAGGAAGATGCAAAGGTTGAAAAAGAGGGCAAATGAGAGTTGGGGTGAGAGAGTATCGTTAAACTTTAGGGAGAATGAACAGTTGTTTTGGAAGGAGGTAAATAATGTGCGTAAGACAAGACAACAAGTGGGACCATCGGTAAAGAGGGCAAGGGGAGAAGTGATAACAGGGACTGATGGAGTGAGGAGGAGATGGAGTGAGTATTTTGAAGGATTGTTGAATGTGTTTGATGATAGAGTTGCACATGTACAGTGTATTAGTCAGGGTGGGATGCAAAGTGAGATAGTCACGGAGAGTGGTCTGGTGGAGAGACAGGAGGTGGTGAAAGGCTTGCGGAAGATGAAATGCGGCAAGGCGGCAGGATTGGATGGTATTGTAGTTGAATTTATTAAGAAAGGGGTGACTGTGTTGTTGATTGGTTGGTAAGAATATTCAATGTATACATGGATCATGGTGAAGTGCCTCAGGATTGGCGGAATGCATGTATAGCGCCATTGTACAAAGGCAAAGGGGATAAAGGTGAGAGTTCAAACTATAGAGGTATAAGTTTGTTGAGTATTTCTGGAAAACT
This sequence comes from Panulirus guttatus, assembly GCA_032361385.1. Classification (NCBI taxonomy): domain Eukaryota; kingdom Metazoa; phylum Arthropoda; class Malacostraca; order Decapoda; family Palinuridae; genus Panulirus; species Panulirus guttatus. The sequence goes on from JAUUDW010000036.1 coordinate 223,969, forward strand.
GTATGGAAGGGTATTGATTGAGAGAGTGAAGGGTAGGAGCAGTGTGGTTTCACAAGTAGTAGAGGATGCATGGATCAGGTGTTTGCTTTGAAGAATGTATGTACATATTCTTAGTCGCTCGCCTACATCCATTCCTGGCGCCATCCCGCCCCAGAGGAAACAACATTGCCACCCCCTGCGTCAGTGAGGTTGTGCCAGGAAACAGACGAAAGAGGCCACATTTGCTCACGTTCAGTCTCTATATATCTATAACTATACATATATATATGATAACAATAACCCAGGACCCCTTTCCCAAAGTGTCCTGGTGTTACCCCAGAATCCCTTTTCCAAGGGCTCCTGTAGCTCCATGGACTGGGATATGGACATTATAGACTTCTCTGTACCCTTTTATTAAATAATGATTATACTGCCTTGCCACGGAGTAACCTCAAGGAGGAATGGAATAGTCAGCGACACTTATTTGTTACTCTTAGTGCTACATAACCCCATGATCTCCTTCTCAGTGAGCCAAGGGCTCCTACCCACAATTCAGTTGAATATAAGCACAAAAACTCTCATGTAAATAAAGCTAATATGAATCAGTTGAAATTATAGTGTAAAAAGTAATTCAAACATACTATACTATCTGTGCCTAGAAAACATATTTCTGCACCTCATAAAGAATTCAAACAAACCTTTCATGGGAGAAGACCTTCTGCCATCCTCCAAAAGCCTTGTTGGAGCTTTCCTCGGTGATACTTGTCATGGTGAAAGTTATTTGAGCTGTAAACATAATATTGCTTATCAAAATTATTGTAATAATAAATAACAACAATAAGAGTCAAGATAAAATTATTGTTACTAACAATAATGTTACTGCTACCACTAAAAATAATAATCCCTGGGAACAGGGGGAAAAAGAAGACGGCCATGTATTCCCTATGTGTCACAGAAGGCGACTAAGAGAGATGGAAGGGGGAGGATGGAAATCCTCTCCTCCAAAAGAAGGCTACAGAGCACAGAGCCAAGCAAGGATTTTTTTCTCTAAGACTCAGACATCTGTTTTTTACAGAACATCGCTAAAGCATAAAATGGTGAGCGTACAATGGCAACCTTTTTGAAGAAAACAACAACAACAACAGAGTCAGATAAAACAGATTGGAGAGCAGTTCTCTGACAAGGGCAGATCTAAAAAAAAAAAAACTTCAAAACCATCAATTATAGAAGATATACACCAAAGAAGAAAAACAAATGCAATGCCTTTATCAATTTATCAGTATCTTCTATGAATTCTTCATAACTAATGTAGCATCCAAAGAATAAAGACTAGCCAATATAATTTTGGTTTTAATGAAAAAAATATGATGTTCTGAACTATTGTGATAGATCACCTATCATAAAATAGCCTAGCCCTGTCAGTAGACACTTTTTAATGGTTTTAATTTATATATACATCATCTTGTTTAGCTACAGGGAAGTACTTAACACAATTCACTACAATGTATGTTTTACGCAAGCCATGTGTAGCATATCAATCTTATAACCAAAACTATCATTACTGTTTTTATGTATTTGTTACAGTGCGACTAGATTAAAAATGCATGAGGGTTCCCCTGACTTGTCTTATAAAATTTATGGTTGATACCTACGTACACATAAGAATGTTCGTAAAAAGCTGCGAATCAGGAAATTCTGATATTAGTAAGTGTAACATTAAATTTCTGTGTGGATAGTAATAGACAAGTAACACTGATATCCCACATGCTAGTAGTAAAGGCATGATAGCTACAATATATATCACATGCTGGTAGTAATGGAAGAGCAACACTAATATCATCCCACAAGCTAGTAATAAAGGAAGAGCAACACTGATAGCGTGACATGTGTTCGTAATAATGAAATACACTGACACCGTGCCATGTGTTACTAATAATGAAAGAGACACACTGACAACGTGCCATGTGTTAGCAGTAATGGAAAAAGAAACCCAAATAGTGTGCCATGAATGCGAAATAACACAAGAGCAACAGTAATAACATGAAAAAAGAACAACTCATGAAATCTGCTCCAGCCTCGAGTACCACAATGACCCACGTTCGTTACCAATAATCCCACAATTTAAGTACCAAGACACGAATATTCGTTCTTCAACTCATACAAATCTAATCCATACAGGCATAAATATACTGAGGTTATACAACGACTTTGGGCCTGAATTTAAAACACTGATAAGCGTGACGTCTGCTGGAGCAGGACACCGACATCGTTTTTATACATTAAGTAAACATCTGACACAACACTTGATATGATCTAATTGCTTATGCCATCACTAACTAGCAAGAGAAAGACTAGAACAATCAGATCATTCCCTAAATAACTCACTCAAGGAAATAATTCTCAGTCCGCTTCTCATCCACAAAGATCCTAGCAACACGCAGCCTTGAGTTACCGTTTTCTGCCACTCGGTTATTTTATTCATTAATAATTATCTTGGTGATTCCTCTGACGGTTTATAAGAAATATCAAAATTCATATGAAGATTAATTTTAAGGTGCGAATACCATTTATTGAGAAGGCGTTAACACCATATGATAAGATATGGTTATTATAACGGTCATGTTTTCTTTTCTGTAATACGCGTTCTAGCATTAAAAGCACTTGTATATTTATCCATTATAAGTAAACATGTAATATTTTTCATTCAGTTCAGATCATCAAAATTAAGTAGTTATACGTCGAATTACGCATTTGAGCGTTTTTCTTAATCAAAACAGAGAGGTTTAGAACGCAGCGGAGTGAGTGAGAAATGTTTGCTGGGTATCCATGATGGCGGCCAGTGTGTGGCGCTCTCTTATCTGTTCAATGTAAGGTTGTAGCTCAGCGCGACGCAGCGGCGACCAAGCATGAAGGGAACGCGCGGGCTACGGCGCCTGGTCTTGTGTACAGTGTCTATATACAGATAGTAAGCTAGACCATGTCGTGGGGCGGCGGCGGTGGAGGTAAGCTGGTGGTGGTTGGGGATCTGCAGGGAGAGCGAGACGGGCAAGATCAGCAGCAGGTGGGCGTGGGAGGCGATGTGGGCGTGCAGGAGATGATACAGAGGGCACTGGAGACGTGCGAGACCCACCACCAGTTCATCGCCTCGCAGGCAGAGCACCTTGAGCGACTTCGGTCCCAATGTGCCACCAGCGCCCAGCTCACCCAACAGGAGATCCGCACGCTTGAGGTGGGCAACCCGCTAATGTTCCTCTCTTAGACACACCCACCTCACTTCCCTGTGTGCCCCAGGGACACAGGCAGGTCTTCCTCATCCAGACACACCCACCTCACTCCTCTATGTACGTGTGTATGTCTGGGCAACCCATGACCCATCTTGACACACCCACCTCTCTCCCCTGTGTGTGTATTTGTGTCTGGGCAACCCGCAGGTCGTACTCGTCCAGACACACCCACCTCACTCCCCTGTATGTGTCTGGGCAATCCATGGGCCTTCCTCTGTTAGGCACACCCATATCACCTCTGTGTGTGTCTGGACAACCTGCAGGTCTTCCCCCAACACACCTTGCCTAACTCCCCTGTGTGTACATGGTCACCCTGCAAGTTTTCCTCTCCCAGACACACCCACCTTACTACCCTGAGTGTATCTGGTCGACCTGCAGGTTTCCTTGTTCATGCACTCCCACCTCACTTCTCTCTGTGATCTGAGCAACCTGCGGGTCTTCCTCGTTCAGACAAACCCACCTTAAGCTCTTGTGTGTCAGGCTAACTTGCCAGTTACTCTATCTTGCTCGTCCCTCACTTTCTGTGTATGCTCTAAAGCCTGTGGTTATGCGTAGTGATTTTGTTTGTGGTGCATAGAAATGGAATACGTGGTAAAGTAGTACCTAACCTTCATATTGCTATTTCTTTATGATTTGAATGAAAGTGTGTCAGAGTCACAATTTACATTTAATAATGTAGTTAATGTAGAGTGCTGGAGGCGGTGTACAGTAAGATTTACTCAATCAAGGATTTACTCAGAGTGGGTAGGGCCTTGAAAGAGAGAGAAATTGTATGCTGCTTCCATCTGAAGGGATGGTATGTACATCAAAGAGGAATACTTGAAAAATAATGGTTGAAAATACTGGATAACAATAAAGAATGGCAGCTGTAATGCTTGAAAAGCTTGTTCCTAGTTTTTGAGTGCCATACTCCATTATATATACGTTGTGGAAAAGCTGCTAGTAATGTTTGCTTAAGGCGTGATACTGTAGTAAGTGTAGAATAAATTAGAATGTCATGGGAGCACATTTGGAATGAATCTTCTATCCTGTGATGATAAATGTCGATAGTAATAAAGGCTTTAAAGTTCAGGAAAAATGTGACGTTAAATAGACAGTGGAAAATTCTGTGAACTACTTATGAATCGGCAGAACCCGTGAAAAGCATATCTAACTTACTTTAGCAGACGATGTTTACTTGATTTATACATTATTTGAGACACTGTGATGATTGTGCTTCATGCTTACATTGATGTGCTCATATGTTTGGGACTGTGTGTTTGCATCCATGCAAGCTTGTCCCTACAAATGCAAACAATCCTAGTCAACATTGTTCATCATTTAACAACAAGAAGGCAGTATTGGTATATTTTGACTGTCATACTGAGCATTCTTTAAGTTTCAGCTGTCAGGGAAAATTGAGTGAGATTTTTATAGGTTCTTTTGAGTTTTAGGAGTGTTTTAACAAAGTTTTATATCAATTAACCTCACATATTCCCTGATCTTCATACGCTTTTACATTAAGTATTGTCTTTTGGTATTTATTATTGTAAGGTGAAAAATTTTGATCCCAAACACACTTCCCAGGACAGTCTGTTATCTACATGAAATGCAATAAATTTATCAAACATTCTTTAGGCTGCTGCAGATAATAAGGCGGTGCGTCAAAAGTAAAGCATTATCTAGCTGCTGCTTTGTATGGACTATTAGCCTTTAAATACTTGAAAAATATTACGAGACATCATGAATAAACTTGTGTCTTGAAAATAATAATTGTATGTATTATTTGAAATTCATTGAGCTTTATGCATAATAATATTGCATTTCTCTTGAGAAAAAAGAGAAGTGGTTACAGACATGCCGTAATTCATCTGGAATGTGTTCCAGTGGATTGTGATAATATTTGCTATTAAAGAACATAGAGATTTCTTTCATCAGCAGTATGTATACAGATTTCAGTAGCTCAGATGTAAGTGTTGTATTGAGTATAAGAAAGCTGTGGATTTTTCACTAGTTGGATAATGGGTGAATGCACATGGCTCTGGTAGTGACTGTGCATGTAGGATGAATTGCACGGGGAAGTGGGGACATGTTTGCTGGAGTGGAACCTCTGGCCTACAGTCATTCATCCAGGGAAATGGTTGCCACCAGGTGTTTTTATAAGTTGATTTTGTGTAGTACTGGTACTTTATATTTATGTGTAAATTTTTTTTTTAATCATTGCATAATTAGCATTATTAAATAGTTTTCTATTTGCCTTGTTTGAAACAGACTGCTTTTGTTTTGCATAATCGCATTGTATCTTGGTCATGAAAGTTAACATGATGCCCTTAGGGCCCATTGTAGTTACATGAAAATGAACTATTTCCTTGCATTTACTATACAGTGTTATTGAACATTAAAGGTATGAATCAGATATGAATAAAAGCAGTTGCTTAGTGGTTAAGGAAAGGTGAGCTATTTTTGTAATCCAGTGAAGCCATAGCTGTGTCAGTTAGGAATCCATTGCATTTGGTAGTTGTATCATTTCCTGAAGTGAGTACTGTATGGTATTTGTTTGTACAATATACTGAATTTTTATTTTTAGAATATATAGGTGCTTGACTTCCTCATGCATTTACAGTTTGATATTCTTGGAAACAGGGAAAGTTGGTGAAGTTGTTCAGTCATCAGCTGGTAACCAAGAGGCACTTGCCAACGGGTGTACCACTGCCCCTGGAGCTGCAGCTTTACCCCTCTCTCAAGCAGTGGCTGCAGGTTGTTGGACTTAGCAAGGATTCTATTTATGTAAGTGGTAACTTTTCTGTGAATTTTATTTTTGCATTTGTTGATGAATTATATCACTGTCATAAGCATCATCTGATTTGTTTGGAAAGCTGTTTACTGTTCAAAGATGATTTATCCTTCTGTGACATTGCTGGTATTTTTTTTGGTTCATGGCACCCACAGACATCCTACTAATGGTTCAAAGCAAAAGTTCCTCATGAAGCATAAGAAGAGTACCATGGGCCCCCACAAAGTGATAGAGTTGTGTTCCTGGAGATCTGTTGTTTTGGTGATCCATTTAGTGAGCCATTAAAACCTATTTTATCAGGGGGGTTTGTTCCAGACCAAAATGTTTCTCACTCTGACTCTTTTGTATGGACCATACCAGAAACCACCTAACCAACCATCAGTATACAAATCTCTGCTGATGTGATTTAGAAAATATGTAATAAAAACATAAAGTAAAAAGATACTTAGAAAGGTGAAGATGATGACTTGTTTGTTGTTTCCTATATTAATGGGGTAGTACTAAGAATAGACGAAACATGGCCTCGTTTGCTCACATCTACTCTCGAGCTGACATGCAAAATGTTATTGCTTTCTTCATGCACGTTTTTGTGTACTGTATTGATTTTTTATCATTTTAGGGTTTAGGCCAACGAGTTGCAACACTTGAAGCATTGCTGGAAAAAAGGGAAAATGAATTACGGAACATCCTCAGTGATTATGGAGCAGATCGGAGTGAAGCCCACAAGCTGGCTCGAGCCATGCACAACCTCAAACGATATACAGGTATGGGAAATCAGTAGTGTTTATGTAGTGGTTACTTAACAGTTTAAGTTTAGGCACTGGAAAGAATGAAAATTTGCATAGAATACACTCAGCATGAAACTTATTTTGTTCTTTGTTATTTCATGTGCACATGCAACATGGATGTGGGTATACAGGAAGAGCGTATTGTCCATCAGTCCAGTCTTTAGTCCATTCTTTTTTTAGCATATCTTTAGTAAAGTGATGATGTCATAGAATTTTGTCTGCCAGAATCATGAGTGATTTTGATTAGACTGGATACTTTGGTTACTTGTATTGTTGCTTAGTTGAGGTTGAAAGGTGTATCTTCTGTTTTTTCTTGTGTTATCACTCAGATTTTGGGTGCTTATTCTGTGTTATAGTATAATTTTTGTTACACTGTATACATATATTTTTTATACTTGTTTCTAGTTTCCTGCATAGTTAGGTAGTGCTAGGAGCAGATGAAGAACCACTTCATTCGATTACATTCATTCTCCAGCTATCAAGTATGATGCACCAAAACAAGAGTCCCCTGTTCACATCCAAGCTCCATAGACATTTCCATGGTTTCCCCTGACTACTTTATATGATCTGGTTCAGCCTATTGACAGCACACCACCACTGTATACCACATTGCTGTAATTCGCCATGTCTCATGTATGGTCACACCCTGCTACATGTTCATGCCCCAATAAAACAAAGCATCTTTCGCATCACCCTTCCACGTTTTCAGTCTCCCACTTCTTGCTCTCTCCACTTCTGACTTATATTCTCTTTGTCAGCTTTTCCCCTTTTCAGCTTTTAGCTCATCCTCTCCATATGTTTAAACCATTGTTGCACCCTTCTTTCATCTCTCATACATGCTCTTCTTACAGCCACACTTCTCGTACTCCAATCATTTCTTATTTGATCAACGCTTTGGACACCAAAAATTGTCCTCAGGTATTTCATTTCCAACATATCATCCCTCTTCTGTGCCTTTTTATCAAGGGCCAATGCTTTGCATCCATACAACACTGGGACTACTACACCATCAGACACATCCATCTTTGCCTTTATGTTTTGCCACAAACTTCTTAGAGTGCTTAGGATCTTAGCCCCCTTACCCATTGTAACAGGAAAGAGGAAGATACTACAGATACTACAGTACTAAGTAGTGAGAAGAGCAGTAATGTACTCATAAAAAGAACAGAGTGAATGTATTGTGGTTGGAATGGTGAAGAGTGAAGGTTAAGCGAGTGTTAAAGGGCTTTGGAAAATGAGTGAGATGGTGAAGATTTTAGATTTAGTTGCAGCTGACTTTATTTGGGAAGTTTATGTGAGTGTGAAAAAGTGGTTAGATGCTTGAAGATTGGATGAAGGCAATGATTGTTCTTATATTTCAAGGTAAGAGGAGTAAAATGACTGTGTAAATTTCAGAGGAGTAAGGCATCTTGAGTTTAGTTAGCATTGTATGTGACAGGATTGTGAATTATCTCGTTAAATTAATTCTTAGCCTTATATAGGTGAATAACTGTGTGGATTTTGGAAGGTAAAAAGATATATAGACAATATTTTTACTGAGATAAGTAATGGGAAAGATATGGGGGTCGTCTGAATCATATTGTGAAGTCTTAGTTGTTGTTTGATATGGATTAGATTTTTTTATTCTGTTAGACACCATGTTAATTCCAGGCTTTACTAAAATAGCAATTTATTTTGGTTTTGTAGAGATACAAATGCAGGGCCAAGGTGGAGAATGGGGTAGTTCAGAATTACCCCTGTATTGGGATTCTTGGGAAAGATCCTGTCCACCATCTCCTCGTCCTAGCCATCGGACACAACGGGAATGCCGCTCATCTGTATCGTCTTCTGATGGGGATGGTGGTAGTGTTACCAGTGGGAGTACAAGTGGAGGAGCTTGGAGTGGTGATGGAAGTCGAACTAGTGGCAGAGGTGCACCAATCAGTCAGCGTAGCAGTGATGATTCCTCCACTCCTTCTTCACCTCCTCCTCCCCTATCTTCAGTTCCTCCACAGAGTCCTGGTGGACCTTTCCATGCAGCCTCTAACCTCACCCTTCCTAGTAGCAGTTCCATATTCTCAGAGAAGCGCTACACGCCTCCTCCAACACCAAATATAATCCCCAAAGGCAAGTCGTCAGGTAAGTGAAGATTTTTTTCATTTTTCTTTATGCTGTTTTCTGTAGACGTAAAAGTGTAAAGCGAGTAAAGGTAGTGAAGATAGGACGATAGAGTGGGGAAGTGTATAAGAGGATTGTTAATGTGTTTGCTGTGACCTGTGTCTGGAAGAGATTTTACTTGAGGACTAGGTTAGGCACAAGATGTCTAATGAATTAGTAAATGATAGTCTTTCCCATCTTTAGTTCATTGTTAGTCAGTTTTTGATGCTTGATATAAGTAGATTTTCTTGAAAATAAATAAGCTTAAAAGGAAAATAACTGTGGGTATTAGTTAAATCACACATTTATTTAATAGTTCTTTGATCTATGACTTATGATACATTTGATATAATCTGTCATGATAACCTTTCATTTAAAATTTTTTATCATTCTGCTTTCCTCATATTGTTGAAATCATCTATTCAGGAATGAGTCCAAACCTTCTAGCAAGTCATTTTCATTGACTAAGAACATTGGTTGCAAGACTCAGCCCTATCACTTGCCACAAGTGACACCAATTCATTTTGAAAAGGTTCACTTGTCCTATTTCATTTGTTCCCCTCCAGTAAGATAATTTTCTGTCCATTGGAGGGTCTCCTTGTTCCTGCTTGAAGATCCAACTTCTTTACCATCCTCTTGTGTGGTTCAGTCTCAATGGATACAGGGCTTATTGATTGATTTGCTGTTCTTTGTGAGTGATGGGAAGTGTGGTGGTGTTAGATAGATGGTAGATAATAAATGGCTAGGCCCTGGGGCCTATTTTACACAGCTACTAGAAAATTTTGCTAAGTTTTATAGTTTTTTTTTTGAGAGTGTATTTTTACATTTGATGTATTTTTTTTTCAAAGGTGATAAAAAGTTCCCAACAACTCCACCTCCTGGAAAGAAGTATCAGGCTTACCTCCTAAATCCCATGCAACCATTAGGGCGGTCCACATCACATGAGTCTCAGCTTGCACCTCGGGCTGAAGGTCATGAACAGCAGTCATCCACACTCCGCAGGTATTTTGTGTTTATTACATAAATTGGTGCCTGTTCAAAATGAATGTGTTTTGTTGTATGAAATAGATATGATGGAATAAGTAAGGTGTAAAGTTAGTTTCTTCAGTAGGGGCTTTATATACATATATATATATATATATAATGAATATATATATATATGTTGATAGTTGCAAGTTGTATGATACTTACTAAGGGTTAGTGTCAGTTTCTGAATGCATGGTTTGCATATGTTTGTAGTAGCTGTTGCATGAAGAAAGTAAATTGTAAGATTATTAGAGAAGTTAGTCATATCCTCTGCTTTGTAAGTAATAGAATTTTCTTATGAAATATAAAAGTACCACATATTTTGGTGGTTAGCAAATTCAAGTTGTATCAGTAATGTCTAGTATATAACTATTTTAACTGAAGATGATATTTAATAACTTGACCTCTTTCTGAAGCCACATATTGCTTATTAGAGTGCTGTACTGAATTTATCTTTGTGCATATCTTTCTAATGTCTTGTTTCTCATGTGGACTCCATGAAGGATATTCAGAGCAGAAAAGTCTGCAGGCCACTATATCCAAGCATACTTCCCTAGAATGCTCCATTCCTTTCACATATTTTAGGGCCTTCTGTTAAATGTACTACCACACCTTCCTCTCCTTTAATGCCAGATGTCTTTCTCTCACTCTCTATCCTTCTGCCTCACACCCATATATCTTTTCCAGCATTTCGTTATGAATCCTTGGCATGGGACCATACTACAGCAGAGTATTTTTCCTAACTCACTTTTATCCTACACTACCATTACACTCTGCCCTTACATAGATAAATACAATAAATAGATAATAGTTAATTGGATTAGGCAGCCATTCAGCTGAAAATACTTTGTTGAAATATTGCAGATATAACAGAACTGGGAGGTTATGAAAGTTATTTACACTATCGTTGCTGCTAACACCATAAACACCCCATATATAGATCACTTCAGTAATTTGAATCCATCGAACTGATTGTTTCTTTTCATATTCATTTTTTTTCTTTTTCATACATATACGCCATTTCCCGTGTCAGCAAGGTAGCATTAAGAAGAGAGGTCTGAACCTTAGAGGGAAAGTCTTCACTTGGCCCCCTTCTCTGTTCCTTTTGGAAAAGTAAAAACAGGAGGGGAGGATTTCCAGTCCCGCGTTCTCTTCCCTTTTAAAAAGTTGCTTTTTATGACACGCAGGGAATGCGTGGGAATTATTCTTTCTCTCCTATCCCCATATTTTACTCATATTTTATTTATATGGCTTAGGGTTAGCTGGATAGCACCGTTCTTCAGTCCGCTACATGCATAGTTAAAATATTTGTCTTTCATAACCATCACCAAAGATCTCGTAACTTTTTCCCTTTACAGTACTTTATTTCACTTCCATTTGGTCTGTGTATGCATTGTACCCATCCCAGTACTTAAGTTAGCTTTCCATCTAATAGTTCACAAACTTTGCACTTTGGCTTACTATTTTCATTCATTAGACATGGCATTACTAAGTTTACGACTTCGTTCCCCATCTTTTCAGAAACTATCGCTGTATTCATGTTAGCATAATCCTTATAATTTATTTTTTAATCTTTGTTAAACTGATTTACATTATATTCTTATATTATGAACACACCTGTGTTTGTTGTCGTGCAGATATTTAGTAAATCTGAAATAACAGATAGATTGACAGATAGGTAAATGTAAAAGTCTATAATGTATTATCAGTTATACTGAAAGTATGTACGAGTATTTATGTCATTGTACCTTTGGTCTTGACCATAAAGGATTTGATATGAAATGAAATTTTTTAATAAACTTCAAAATTATCTTAGAAAGCTAGCTTTCTTGCAGTGACGAAGTTAATGTTTATGGAGGAAGAGCAAGGCAATTGCATGTTTTGAGAAGTGGCTGGTGGACCATGCATGTTATTTTGTTATAGTGCAAATAGTGAAATTGTTTTTTGAAAAACGATGCCTTGTAGATTTTCTGTGAATACTTGTCATTTGAGGTCAGGCTTTCATCTTACTGCTTCAAGGTGAAACTACAAAGTCCTCTTTCATTCCCATGTCTACTATGTTTTAAAAATTTCACTCAACTCACCATCTACCCTCATGTAATCTTTACTATTTTCGTAGATTGACTGTTGCATCCAACAACTTTCTTACACCCTGTACTTCTCACAGTGCATTCTAATGCAGTTTATCATATGCTTTTTTCCTGATCCATAGATACTGAATATAGCTTTTCTTTTTGTTATGTTTGTTTCTTCAGCCATCTTCTTAGAAAACAAATTGATTAATATGTAATTGTCCTTTGCTTAAACGTCTCTGCTCCTCTCATATCTCTCACTCTGTTATCTTCTTTTTCCTCAGAGTTATGAATTGTCATACTGCTTCCCAAGTATTCTCAGTAAATTGATTCCTTCATAGTATTTGCACTTATTCTTGCCATCTTTACCTTTGAACAAATGCAGTATCAGTGCTGCTGTAGTCATCTGGCTCCCTCAGACTTTTCCACGAACTGACACAGTGTATTCATTGTAATTTTACATATCCTTCACCTTTCCACTGTATTTACTGTTATCTCTTCCACTGCAGTAGCTTTTAGTGGCTAGAATGCTTTAGTTACAAAACATATAAACATTTACATGCATACAGGAGTTGCTTGCCTTTACTGTGGCATCTTAGAGATAATATTTTGTATTGAAAACTTCTTTTTGGGTTACCTTCGTTTGCAGTAGGGGAAGGATGAATGTACATTGCTCACTTAACTTTTCTTCTCAATACTCATTTAAGTAGTTTTGTACTTAATTGCCTTTCTGTAGCGAGGTAATGTTTATGTATATCAATCAGTTGTTTGGATATCTATTTGTACATAGTTTCATTCTGTTATACCTAATTACCTCTCCTGCATTAGCAAGATAGTGTTTGGAACAGATGAATATTGCCCTTATTTGCATACATCCACTCTTAAGCTGTCATGTATAGTGTATTGAGATCAGAGCCTACCATCCACAGCCAAACCTCACATGCTACTCCTTATGCCGTGGTTTAGTGCACTGAAAGCGTGTTGGTCTTCATACACCATATTGATCCATTTAATTTTCTTACACTCGTGCTTCTCACTCTCCTGAATATTCAGGCCCAAGTACCCTAAATTTTCCTTCACTGTATTTCTCCATCTCTTCCTTGTTCTTCACCTCCCACTTGTTATCTCCACCTCAGATAGATCCACATCATGTCTTTCTTTGCATATGTTCTCCACATACAACATTGATCAAGTTCATTCTTTCCTATTCACTCCTCTTACCCTCTTGAATGTTCAGGTTCCAATACCCAAAGTTTCCTTCAGTTAGTCATTCCATCCCCTCTTGTTTTCCCCCATATTTCCAATACCCCAAAGCCTTTATTATTACATCTTTCCATCTCCCCATTGTTCTCCATCTTCCTGTTTCTGTTTCCACTTCTGACACAGATCCTTGTTTTCTTTCTCATGTCACTTACGCTGTCCATCTGTACATAAATACATACACAAATTCAAAGAGTTAGGCACATATATTGTCCATCCTTTTGTCCACATGATGTGATGTAAATGCAGATTTATATATAGATTTTTTATACATCAGGATCAGTGGGATCAATGGGAAAGTGAACAGAGGCGAACCATATGAGACTGTGCTTTTTTAATTACTGGGTTGTGTGTGAACTTTTCCTTCTAAAGTATTGGAAAGTAAACACATGGAGTTATATTCTTTAAACTCTGCATCATATTTTTCTTGAAAATACAATAGACTCAGTTGTCATCAAATCGTTAATTGTAATATCATGAAATATCCTGACATGTAGGTAAGTATAGTATTGATTATGAATTTTAGATTTCGTGTTTTTGCATATGAAATGCTTAATTCATAGGATGGTGTTTCATAAAGTTATGTTCTTGGAACACTATGCCTAAGTACTGCTCTGCTATTGTCCTCAGGAATTTTGTCTGTATTTGGCAATAATATGTCTATTGCCTCATGTAAGGCAATTGCAAGTGCAGGCTATAACACATGCTATTACTGGAAATTAGATTGCATTTACCCTTCATTTAATACTTGAATTATATTTTGAGTTGATTGAGTTGTTGATGATACATGATCAAGGGATGCTTGTGTTTAAATGTACATTTGATGGATATATGATTGACATATTTGTACATGTATATACAGATAAAGAAGGAAATATCAGGCTGTGAATATTATAAATTAATTTTAAAGATAAAGTTTATTATGAGACAAGTTCTGTATTTTTTAAGAGGTGTCAAGGTTTGTAGTCATGACATTAGAAGATGTAAATCCTAATGTTAGCCTTTTATTGGCATTTAATCATGCATTTATTACTTTGTATAAGATATGGGGTTAATACTGATTT
>JAUUDW010000036.1:238450-249316 GCA_032361385.1 Panulirus guttatus
CAACTGAAGTAGCCAGCACCAACACATCTTCATACTGCTGATGCCATCGTCAGCAGGCACTGACGGTGACACTGCCTTCCACACTGACTACTGCCACACTCTCTACTGCCACGCTGACTACTGGACACCGTCTGAACCAAGTCTTAAAAGTCACGTCGACGCCGAACGTTAACGTACGTTAACGTGCATTGAGCTGTTACGTGATGATGATTTGCCAAGAGTGAGGGAGCCTAATGTCGAAATAAAAACCTTTTTACGTAAATCCTTGCTTCTAGGGGCCTGTTTATCGACACTTTTAGCTAGTACGATGAATATATATATATTAAATGATCAAGAGTGTTGCTGTGAATATCGAGGAGCCACGTATCAAGGTAGCGAGTAATCGCCTTAAGCCAGTAGGGGTCCCAGATTCCACGAGAGAGTTGATCCAGCATTTGAGATTAGCGGGTCGCCGGCCGACCGCCCGAAGGCTGTAAGCCGACTGGATCCGCGCCAGGGAAAGGTCCTGCATGTTTAACTACCATCTCTTGAACCGGACTCAGGACTTAACCACTGGTTCCCACTCTCGACGCCTGCGTTTGACGTGTTTGTTAGGCAATCTGTGCACGAACCTGCCTGCATGGACTTGGTGATGAGGGAACAGGGTTTCAGATAGCAGCTGGCCAGGGCAGTGCTAGCATGCAGATCTGGGAGCGTTGAAATGGTGGTGGTGGTGGTGGTGGTGGTGGACAGAACCGTCTTACACCTTCTGTGTCAGTGGGTTGTAAGACAGTAGCCGCCCAGGAAAGTACTAAAGTGATGCCTGGAGCCATCTCACTCCCCCTATGTCAGTAGGTTATAGACAGGAGCTACCTAAGGAAAGTACCACCTACCTGAGTTAGTGCTGAAGTGGTGAACAAATCCGTCTTACGCCCTCTTCGTCAGTGGGGTGTAAACAGCAACCGCCCGGGGAAGTACTACCCTCCTGACTTAGGAGTGCTGAAGTGATGCTTTGGAATCATCTTACACCCTCTGTCTATGGACTACTGGGCTTAGCGTGTGTCTCTCGTTAACTAAGTTACCCGGCTGGACTTAATAATACCATTTCTTTACACGAACTAAACACAGATCTTCACATTTTCCCCCCCCATATGTTTTCTATCTCTTTTTTTCCTACTCTCTCTTCGCCAGATTGTCTACATCCGAGTCCTGGCCTCGCTGAGGGCAGGGGGCAAGATCTGAGACCCGTTACGTTTGATTCTGTTGACGACGTCACACACTCAACAGCTGCGATTTGCATATCGCTGTAAACGCTGGAAACACCGTCATCGTTACTGTTCCAAGTGCTGAGCGATGCCAAGGGTTGAGCGGCGTTTAGTCTTTGCCCCAAAGGGGAGCTGTGCCACAGGGACTATGGATTATTCAGTGTCGCAGGAAACAGCGCCCGTTGCTGTTCAGAAGTGTTGCTGCAATACAGTTGTGTTTAGTTCTTGGTTTTCTATACTCTCCTGAGAGAGTGCATTACTATGTTAATGTAACTGTTCATCTCTTAATGTGCATAATGTATAGACCATAGTATATACTCTCTAAACTTTCTTGTCTATCTGCCACCAAGACTTTCTAGGTGTGCCTCACTCACATCTCTTGCAAAGCATGAAAATATCAAGCACACTTTGATCTTAAGCTCTTTTATGATTAGGTAACTAGTTACTATCATGACTTCCCAATTCTGTTACATCTGTAATATCTCAGCTGTGTATTTTCAGCTGAGTGGCTTTTTAAATCCAATAACTTATTTATCTGTTTATATCTCTAATGCCCATTCCCTCCAGGAACTCCGTCAGTGAGTGGCCACAGCAAAAGAGTCCATAACTGGTGAACTCCAGTGCTTCTTTGTAGCCTTAAGTGCCTCATCCTTAATAGGCACTGGCAAAGGGCAACTCTAGTGCAGTATTTCCAGAGGCTCTCACCTAATGTTCCAACCAACTACTTCTACCCAATACTTATGCTTAATGTTCTCATCTGCTAATTCTACCTACTGTTTCTCCCTAATGCTCCTACCTACTGTCCCTATCTTTTACTTCTGTCCATTGTTCCAACCATTTTACCAAAAGGCAGAGTTAGCACATAATGCTCACAGGAGGAGGAAAATCTAGAGTTAGGAAGAATGGGCTGTGTGCGTTAAGTGTTGTCAGGGATTATATTTGACAAAGAGAGATTGTACGCTTGTGGACAGAATGCCAGCAGTCCATGGTGGGTGAGGCAGAAAGAAAAAGGTAACCACTGAATTGCTGGCTCACTATGCAGCTCGCACTAACCTTCCCGATACCTAGGCATGTAGTACTGGTACTATACCTCCATGGTTGGTGGCTGCTTACCAGTTACTACCTGTAAATCCAGTAATCATTCATTTATTTATTTTATTTGATTATTTTTTGTCAGAAAGTCAGAATTCAGGAATTTAGAGCCTTTCCTTACCTGGACAAATCCTAGGTGTGTGCACGACCAACAGACCAGAACTTTAATAAAATACTCCCCCGTCAGTTTTGCTTGGCACAGCCATTAAGCTGCTGATACCAAAGGCTAGTGATATGTTTATCTTTTTGGCACTGTAACCCTATGAGCAAGCCAACAAAACTGCAATTATCCACTTTATCTTTTCGGATGGCATATGTGAGAAAAAAGAAATGAGAGAAAATAACAGTTTTATTACCATTATTTTCCTAAGATATTTTGAATCATTAGTAACTAAAACTTTAGCATTAACCTAGAAAAAAATGAGGATGATTGATTTTTATACCTAGGTATAAGCCTTATCTTATACCAAGATAGGGCATTAAAGCTAAGAAGCAGCACTGGAGAGAATCAGTTATGTAGACTTTTGCTGTGGCCACCCCCTTGAGAGAGTTCCCAAAGGGAATGGGCATCAGAGATACAGAAGGATAGACAGGAATTAGAGAAGAATAATAAGTGTTGCTATTGTTAAGAACAAGATTTTTATGTGATTTTTTTCAATAATTGTCTAAGACTTTTAAAAACATTTTAGTTCTTGAAGATTACTTGATTACAGGCTTTATATTTATATTAACTAATTTGTCCCTTGTAGACGGGGAAACTGGCTGAGCATACCTCCAGGTTGGTTGTGTTACCTTTCCCCTGAAGTCATGAGGAACCTTCGTGTAGCACAGAAACAGGATGATGGCCTTCCATTCACTACCTATTCTGATGTCTATTGTTTCGGGTAAGTCAGTAATTATTTATTTTTTTTTAACCTGCTTATCTTTCCAATATGAGCAAGATATAGTCAGAAGCAGATGAGTAAGCCTTCAAGGAAAAAGCATTGTTTTGCTCCTCTTCCTTCTTTTAGAATAGGATAATAGAGAAGGGGAGGATTTCTTCTAGTCCCATTTGCTTGCACCTTTCAGTCACCATCTTCTTTATGCAGGAGACATATGGATATTATTCTCTCTATCCTGTTCCCAGGTATAAAAGATGATAATGAGTTGAAGAATGATAATGGTTTTCTTAATGCACTAACCACAGACTTTACCCCTTGAATATTCCCAGGCCCCTCTCACTCTTCACCTTTGTTTCAGTCAGAGATCGAACATCCTGGTTTCTCTAATCAGACAGCATTTGTCTCTCCCTTCATTTCATCATTTTTACAACAATGGACTGTCAGATGCTCCAACATGAGCCTTAGAGGAAAAGTCCTACCTGCGCTTACTCCTCTGTCCTTGCCCTTCGAGGAGATGATGGCAAAGGGGAAGGGTTTTTAGCCATTCCACTTCCACCCATTTAGTTGCTTTCTATAATAGATAGGAGATATTATGTGATTTTTGTGGGATAAACACAAGTGAATTTATAGGTCCTGGGTCTTCAGTGTGGAAGTTGCACTATGGTCATGGAGGGTCTTGTTATATGTCACTTTCTTCAGCTGTTCTTGGTGCTACCTCGCTCACACAGGATATGGTGATCACCTGTAAAAAAATATGTGTAGAGATATATATATTTTTATTATTATTATACTTGATTGCTGTTTCCTGCGTTAGTGAGGTAGCGCCTGGAAACAGATGAAGAAAGACCCATCCACTCATATACACACATATACATACATGCATGTACACATACATGTACATATAAATACATATCAACATATAAATATGTACACATGTACATATTCATACTTTCTTACCTTCATCCATTCCCGGCACCACCCTGCCCTACAGGAAACGGCATAATTTTATAGTAAGTGCACCTGTTACCTTATTGTGGTGAAATGTTTATTTATGTTATTTTTATTTTTTTCAGGACAGTATGGTATGAGCTGTTGTGTGGGGAATGGCCACATAAGGGATTGCCACCAGAGGCCATCATCTGGCAGGTTGGGCGAGGGATGAAACCTTCTCTTGCCAACTTGCAAGCATCACGTGATGTCAAGGTGAGAAAGAATAGATACCAGATAGTACAGGTAACTAAACAATTAGGTACCATATTTGTTGGAATGAATGCATACTATGCCAGTTCAAGTAGGCTTTCAGGACTAAATACAGGATTTTTCGAATATGTAAATGGGGATCCACAATGTCTGACAAACAACTTTGAGAATACACTGCTGTACCCCCTTATAGTAAAAGTGATCAAATTTAAGAGGGTGGGTACTTTCAGTTTTTATCAGGAGATAAGAAAAAACAATAATCAGATTATGAAGAAATATGCTGTTTGGATAAGTTCTTTTATAATTGATAACCATTTCTACTGGCAGTAGGGAAATCTAGCAGTGTTTGCTGAGGATTCTACCTAATGTTCCTACTGACTCCTGTCTAATGGTCTTTCCAACTACTTCTACCTAAAATATCTACCTAATGCTCCTGCCTAAATGTTCCTACCTACTACTTCTATCTACTGCTCCTTCCAGTTTGCCAACAGGCATGGCTAGCACATAGTACTCATTCTAGGAAAATATAGTTATGAAGAATAAGTTGTGTGAGTTAAGTGTTGTCAAGCGTTAAATATGAGAAGGAGAG
This sequence comes from Panulirus guttatus, assembly GCA_032361385.1. Lineage (NCBI taxonomy): Eukaryota > Metazoa > Arthropoda > Malacostraca > Decapoda > Palinuridae > Panulirus > Panulirus guttatus. The sequence goes on from JAUUDW010000036.1 coordinate 243,457, forward strand.
ATTGTACGTTTGTAGACAATGCCAGGAGACCACATGTTAGTGAGGCAGAAAGAAAAGACTGCTACCTGGGTCTGAGGAGTGCAACTTGACAGCCGCTGAAGTGCTGGCTCACTAAGCAGATGTCACTAACCCTCCCAATACCCAGGCAGGTAGTATTGGTAATATACCTCCCTGGTTGTTGGCTACCTACCAACTACTGCCTAGTGTATAAAATGAAAAAGTATAAAATTAAGAAGTGTACTCCAAATTCATATTTCACTTCAACATATTGCACATGGGTTGATGACATAAAACAGGCAGGGAGATTAAGTAAGTGGTGTAGCAGAGGATGTGTGTACTTAAATCGCCCCATTTAAGTGGGAATAGAGTGCAGATGATAGATAATATTACGTTTTTTTTATGCTTTGAAGCTTTGACATAAAAATTGAAATACCATGTTTCCCCACAGGACATTCTAATGGCCTGCTGGAGTTACCGGCCAGATGAAAGACCAGAGTTCTCCACCATGCAAGCCAATTTAAATAAATTGCCTAAAAAGCGACTGCACCGGTCACCTTCCCATCCTGTCCACCTTTCGCGGTCAGCTGAGAGCGTCTTCTAATCAAGATGTCATTATTTTCAAGGTTTTTGTTGCATCAATTTGGAAAGAGTGTGTGTACAACTTGGAACTTAGACAAGCAGTCTAAGCCAGCAAATAGAGCACATCTCCAGTAATGATTGCCATGAACAGTGTATCATGTGGACCTGGCCTTGGTTTTGTAGATACTTGGTAACTAGGACATTAGTTAGCAGCAGCTATAAAATCTACTGTCTGAGCATTACATTATTTTCTTGTGAGCCATGAAATTTGTGTACATTCAAAATTTTAATTTGATTGAATTAGGTTGATTGGATCTTGTGTAACTGAGCATTGTTTTTGAAAAAGGAGATAACATGCTTGTTGGTAACTGGAGTTAGCTTTGGGAATAGACACCATGGAAGAAGAGTATTAAAAGAGAATATTAAAAGAATTTGTCCTCTAATGAGGGTTTAGGATATGTAATGCACAAAGCTTATGTAGATTAAACAAGCTTGCAACTTAGCAGGTTGCTTAGCTTACTACATTTCAGATCATGCCAACTTACAATTGTGGAAGTCATTCTGACTTAACTTTGCAGATTATACTAGCTAACATCTGCAGGTTACACTGGTTGACACCTCTGGAGGTCACACTAGCTTACAACTCTTAAAGGTCACACTAGCTTATAGCTCTGTGGGTTGTATCAGCTCATTGCTCTGCAGATTGTTCTAGTTTGCATTTGTGCCAGTCAAGCTAGTATTCAGGACTACTGGTTGTGCTACCTTGCAACTCTGCAGGTCAAACAAGTGTTATGAAGTGTACTAACTTGCAGTACTGCACGTCAAACTAGTTCACAGCTCTGCAGATTGTACTGGCTTCCAACTTTGCAGGCTTACAGCTTTGAAGATCATACTAGTCTGCTATCATTTTGTTTTAACATGCTTGTAATTTTGCAGGCAAGACGGCTTACATTTTGTGATTTAGGGAGGTTGGGAATCCACTGGTAATTTCCAGGTAGTTTTTAGTATATTCAGGTTATTAATGCATTAGTTATTGTCGCAAGAAGTTACTGCATCATGTTACCAAGAGTTTGGTAAGAAAATTTGAAACAGTTGAATAAGTATTTTTTTGAATGACTACTATAGAAGTTTTATTAGAAATTATCTAAGAATTTTACTGTAAATGAAAAAATTAAGTAATTTGTTCATTATATCAAAACTTTGAACAAGACACCATGTCAGTTAAGTAACATATATCAACTGCTCAAAAAGCATGTTTTATTGTAATTAGATATAGAACACTTCAATGAAAAAACTGTGCCTGGATAACAATAACTGAGAACAAAAGCAATCAAGATGTGACAACAGAAGCTATCTCCAAGATGGCTTACTAAATCATATTATCGAGAGACACCCACCATCTTGCATATACATTTACAAAGTAGCAGTACCAAACACCAAGCATTTTACTTGCATTAGCTCTAACTCTATTTATGCTTGCTTGACTTGTGGTAAATTTTGTCATTGATAAAAACTATATTTTCCTAAACAGAGCTCGGCATTGATGCCATGAAACATTTAAATTGTATGGTACTGCTAATCTTGAAGATTTGACGTAAATTAATTGTAGTGTGTCTCATTAATACAGTTTGAAGTTTGCATAGCTGTTTCCAGATTGAAACAATTTTAAACCCACTAGTTAATACAAGTCCAACATTTTCTAGTCAGCCAATGTACACTAGGGAGTTTCCTGCAGTAGATAAAGATATATTAGTACATCTTGTGACGAGCATTTGTGGACATGCAGAGCTTCTATGAGGTTAATTATTTGTGTTGTGAAGTAGACAGTAGAGCAGATTCTGAGACAAACCTCATGTGAAGTGATAAAATAAAGTTATGAGGATAATTCAGAGAATACTGATGATGCATGAGTACTTTGCCACTTGGATACCAGTACTGTATTGTTTCAGAATTTGTCCAAATGTGCTTTGTTGAAACTTACACAAAGTTCACGATTGCTAGTCAGATTATGTATGCTGATGAGAGAGTCTGCTCCATCGTACATAAGATTAACAGTATCAACAGGAGGCTAGTCAGGCCCATCACTGACATAATTGACTAATAGATATATTGAATTAAGTGAAGTTTATTAGAGCCTAAGTGTCAGCAGCATTGCAACCTCTTACTTGTCATAGAGACAGTTTTCCTGTAAGCATAACTTTGTAACTGAAGCTGCTGGTAAATGGTCGGACAGTGTATCAGCTGTCAGAGATGTGAAGTCACATCAGTGGTCCATTATGGATAACTCGAGAGACTTTCTCACTGTCAGCTGCTGGCTCAATTGGCTTGTAATTTTTATGAGTATAATTGAGTTGAACAACAGCTATGTTCCGTATCCAAACTTCCATTGATATCTGAACATAAAGAAAATCACATGTCAGTTGTATTTTAGTGTAAATGCACAGCACCTTATTAAGTATTCTTCTGATGCTGTTTCAGTACTTTGTTTTGTTCCATTTCATCATTTGTATATGCGATATGTTAAGCAGGTGATAGAATTTGAATTCAAGTCATTATGGTAAGCATCATTGATAAATTAACCTTAAAAGGTTACTGAAACTATTTATGCACTCTTCAAAGTCCAGTTTATGCTGTGTTTTTGTCCTCTTTGTAATATTTGTAATACAGTCTGATCTTGGTAATTCCATCTAAGAATTCATTCCATGTTTTTCCTTTCTCACTCATAAGCAGAAAATTGTTGTGTGAAATCATCCCCATTAATATCCTTTGCTGCTGTCTAGCAGTTGGAGTTACCAGGTTTTGTCTGTACTTGTATGCTCTTCTATCTTAGTGTTTTCTTATGCATCATGTGCTATTTGGCTGAAACTGATCAACAGGGTTCTTCCCTGATAGGAAGTCATTTAGAAATTATTCTGAGGAATTCATCGAAGTATTATTACATTATATTTTCAAGTTGATGTGTACTCCATTTCAATTGCACATTCTTTCCCATTTAAAGATATTTTGTCACGGTCTTTGCTATACTTCTTTCTGATCTTTTCAAGACTTTTTTTAACGTTTAACTTTGTCTCGGTTATTAATCCTGTCATAGCTTCAACAATTACCACTATAGCATTAACTTGTTCATATTTCCATGTACTACTCTTAACTTTCTTTCATCCTCTTTAATTTTAAAATATCCATCTTCATTTTGTGATCATGGACATCTCTCTCACCTTTTACCACAACCGTTTCATCTTCTTACCATTGTTCATCTGGGTTGTGTTGTTCTGCTTTCATCATGATCACTTAACAGTATATCCCTTTTACCAAGATGTATTATGCAACTAAAAGCCTATAACAAAGTTCATCTTCCCCAGATACCCATGATCTTATCAATGCCTTTTCGTCCCACATAACAGTTCCTTCCATACCACTGACAATCCCCATCTTCCAGTCATTCTTGGCTTGCTCCTAATTTATTAATTTCTCCTTTCCAACACAGCTCCTTCTTATTACTACAGTCATGTCTATACCTCATCCTGTTCTATTTCTTGACAGTTTGAAACTGTTCTTTTTGAAATTTTTAGTTTCAGTGTGAGGTATGATAAGAATCATTCCTTGTTATACCTCATTCTGTTCTTGTGAACTCAGTGTTTTTGTTTTCATTGAAATTGTAAAACTTTGTTTGAGGTATATGACAAGAATATCATTTGAGAGTTTTGGGTTAGGTGCCAGTGACGTTTGTTTTCTAGTGTGCATGTTGTGAATAGGATAGCAGATCTTGATACCTATCCAACTCAACTTAGCAACTTCATTGATTTTGAAATGCTGAACTGCAGTACGATGAAGATCTCTATCATATTCTGCTACACAACATACCTAGGAAACAGTTTATCCAGGGCTCTTATCTTAACAAAGGAAGCACTTCATCTGAGACCCTTTATCTGAACAAAGTTCAGGGCATTGCTATTATCATTTAATAGCAGTATATGGTCTGATTGCATTTACTATGATTTTAAGAAATTTTGAGAAATGTTCGGTGTTTCAAAGGGTCCAGAATGAAAATTTGTTGAATCAGAAGTATTTCGCATTGTTTCTGTTCTTATTTTCTGCCCTCGAGTCCTTATCCAAGACACGGGTTCCTCATTAGGTAGGGTTGTTGCTGTATCCTTGTTGCTGCTCGGTGTTTTATATGCCAAGCTTATTTCCTGTAGTAAATGTTTGTGTGAAGTCTCTGGCTTTTTCTCCAATGATGATGGTGCGGGAGAGACTCTAGGGAACAAAATTTGTCTGAATCAGGTTGGAAGTTGCAGACTCTGGATTATGTGAATTTTTTGTCCTGTATCCTGAGATTTGGAACTCTCATATCTGATCAGTACAACTGTTACTATATTAATTGTTCTACAATTTAATTTTGACCGTTGAGAGCCGTTTATCTTGGAGTAACTCATATGATACATGGCATCTTATTTTCTCCTTCCTTCTGGCTCAGTGAATCCCTCAAAGTGTTCTCCCCCAATGCATTTTGAGGGTTGCACTAATCACGTGAATCCTAGGGACATTGGCCAACTGCGGTAATCCCCCACTGCATTAGACCATTGCTCTTAGGCATCTGACTTCATGGATTTTGATTTATTCCATCCAACTGTAGGTGGTTTCCTTGAAATTTTTGGAACATGAAATTATCACAACCAAATATGTATTTCTTTTATTTTGCTAGACATATGTGGTTTCTTACCTTTGTGATATTTGTAGGATCTTCCATGATGGTTTGTTTTGTAAAACATATGCTTTCTGCTATTCAGTTTTCCCCTAGCATTTCTCTGTTTATCATAAGGATTCATATACATTTGGTTACACTATATTTCATTTATCCTTTGTCTTGCTGGATGCCAAGTATCACGGTCATACATCCTCCCCCACCTCTTCCCACAAACGAAATAGTGTGTGTGTGCTGAGGTGGTTTGGTTCTGGGTGTGGCTATCCCTGACAGCTTCCCCCCTCTTAGTGTTAGCCTTTCACCCAGAGTTATTGTCCAAGTAAAGAGGAAGTCCAGGGTTCTGCCCTCAGCCCTTATTTTCAATTTTGTTTTTATTATCAATGGTTTGTAAAATGTGTATCACTAGATTTATAATTCATTAATATTATGTATTATACTTAATTTATTTGTACATAATGATGTGTCTACCAAATATAGTTTGTATATATTATACATTAATACATAAGTCTTTTTATCATAATTATTGCCTATTATAAACCTCAAGTAGACTTCTCATAAGAATATTTCCTATTTTAAATA
>JAUUDW010000036.1:280070-292222 GCA_032361385.1 Panulirus guttatus
ATCTAATTTGTTTATGGATAGAATGGTGAAGGAGATATATGTGAAGGTCTTGGAGAGAGGGGTGAGTATGCAGTCTGTAGGGGATGAGAGAGCCTGGAAAGTGAGTCAGTTGTTTGATGATGGTACAGCACTGGTGGCAGATTCGAGTGAGAAACTGCAAAAGTTGGTGAATGAGCCTGGAAGAGTGGGTGAAAGGAGGAAATTGACAGTAAATGTGATTAAAAGCATGGTTACTGAGTTTAGGTGAGTTGAGGTACTAGTTAATTGGGATGTGAGTTTGACTGGAGAAGAACTGGAGGAACAGATGTGTTTCAGATATCTAGGTATGGAATTGACAGCAAATGGAAACATAAAAACAGAAGTGAGTCATAGAGTTGGTGAAGGAGCAAAAATGTGGAGAAAGAGAAAACATTATCTGGTAAAGCAAAAATGGGTACGTTAGAAGGTATAATAGTCCCAACAATATCAAATGGAAGCGAGGCATGGGCTATATATAAGGCTGAGCATAGGAAGGTTGAATGCATTGTAAGTGAAGTGTTTAAGAACAATATGTGATGTGAGGTCATTTAATCAAGTAAGTAATGAAAAGGTATGAGAGAGGTGTGGTAATAAAAAGTGTGGTTGAAAGAGCTGAAAAGTGTGTGTTGAAAAGATCTGGACATATGGAGAGAATGAGTGAAGAAAGGCTGACGAAGAGGATATATGTGTCAGAAATAGAGTGAACAAAGAGAATGGGGAGAACAAATTAGAGATGGAAGGATGGAGTGGAAAAAATTGTTGGGTGACCAGGGCCTGAACATGCAGGAGGGTGAAAGGTGTGCATGGGATGGAGCAAACTGGAACAATGTAGTATACAGAGGGTGACATGCTGTCAATGAACTGAACCAGGGCTTGTAAAGTGTTTCAGATAAACCACAAAAAGTTCTGCTGGGCCTGGTTATGGATAGGGGGCTGTGGTTGTCAGCACATTACAAATTACAGCTAGAAAATGGATCTGAGAGGATGCGGCCTTTTTTCATCTGTTCCTGGCGCTACCTTGCTAACACGGGGAAACAGCAATCAAGAAAAGAAATGTATCATGGATGCATTGTTTACAAAAGCAGAGCAGGCAAGAGGTAGGGTTTGCCATGGCCTTTTGAAAAAGCTAACCATCTTTAGCAGTAACAGCATGCCAAAACTCACCACACAACTTACTTTATGAATATGACTATTCTCAGCTTCTGCCTGCATTACATAATCAACCATTCTTAGTTCATCAGTCTATCTATGACTGATTTCAACTACATATCAAGTATTCTTTAAAATGTTCATGTAGTTATTCCATATATATCTTATTTCTATGAGTTGTATGCTGAGTAATCATTTTAACTTCCAGGTTAGGCTGTTATCTATTTTTGTGTGATTATTTTTGCTATATTCCATAGTATTCTTGAAAATGTAATAACTCTTTATATTTATTGTTACAAGGCTTTCAGGTTTAATAAATTTTCTTTTATGCCATCACTATGTAGCCATGAGCAGATTATCATACACCTTTTCTTTCTATGCTAAAGAATTTAAATTTTTTTTCAGATTTTCGTGTTTTTTTTTTTATAAGGATCCAGTCCCTGGCAAAGGTCCATATCAAGGATAGGCCTTAACTGAAATTTCAAGAGGTTAATGATCGGGAAAAATATCTAACACCTGGGAGGAAGTGAAAAATCTGTCTTTTAAAAAGTGCCAGGTTATAGTTATTGGGAAAGACATGAGAGAGAAGGGAGTTCCAAATCTTCAAGGTGTGGGGTATAAAGTTATGACGACGACCCACCCATGAGTTGCCTATGGCACATTTCTATCTCTTGTGGTGAGAGTGAGATCTCAAGCTCATACTATTCATTATTCAGCTCAGTAGTATCACCTTCTCAGTATGTTCTCTTTATCACAGTTTCTCATTTATGATGACAACGAAATCTTTTACATTTGCTTCACCTCTATAACTTTCCCTGTTGAACCTTATCATGGTACAACTAGTGTATTCTTACTTTTTCCATAGCTTTTTTGCTCATATTTATCTTCAATAAATTCTGCGTGTACATTAATAGTGTCAAAGTCTTTTTGCATCTCTTGTTAATTAGTTTCTAATCGAATCATTTTGCGTACTCTGTAGTCATCAGGAAGCTCTTTATCAATGTTTCCCTTTTTCTTCACTTTTGATGTCTGATATTATCACAAAGTGTAATGAAACTAGTACTGTTCCCAGTGGTAACCCAGACAGGACATCTTCCTGACATGGTTCATTTTGCAACCACTCTGAACTTTGTCAGCTAGAAACTCTTTAATCCATCTTATCATCTTACCTTTGATGTTTTATTTAGCTACTTTCTACAACAAAAATCTTGTCATTTACCTTGTTAAATGATTTTGTAAAGTCATGAAACACAGTGTCCACTCTATTTCCCTGTATAAAACTTTCATGTATGCCACGGTAATGTCTGCATACTTTTTCTGATACAAATCCATGTTGGCCTTCATTTAAGTAAATTTTCTTGATCAAAAGGTGTAAGTCCCTTTACAACTCAAAGACTTAATTACATGTGAACTCAAGCTCACTGGTCTGTATTGTTCTGGTAATAGTCTGATTCCTCCTTTGTGTATGGTGTTACATATGACAACCTGTTAAAGTCTGCTATTCTACTTTCACTGAGGCTTTGCCTTACCAACATCATTGGTTTCCTTATTGCTGTGTTTGTCTTTTTAAAGAATATGGCTGGAATTCCGACTTGTCTTGGAGCCAAACTTTCTCTGAACTGATCATTCACTATGACTATATTATCTCCCTATATTTCAATATTGCTTAAACAGTTCATCATTCAATTTTTTTCCAACATCTTGAGCTGAATACTGATTTATATATATTGTTCAAACATCCTGCATAATTCCTATTGGTCACTTTCATATCTATCTCCTTTATCTTAAATGGCCAAATATGTTTTTGTCTTTTGCTTTCCATTTGTTCCCATGTTCTGTTTAACTTCATTCAATTTCTGTTCTCTTCTTTGGGATTTCATTGTTTTTTCATGTGACTTTTTATTCTATTATCTAATTACTTTGGTCTTGCTTCTTTGATTGCTCCCTCTCTTTCTTTTCCCATGTCCTTCTTCTACTTATTCACTTTTTTTGTCTCCAGAAATTTCCATATGGTACTTTTTTTTCTTCTATGTTATTTATCTGGTCAATGACTATTCTGCCAGCCTCTCACAGTATATTCTTGTTCCTGGCACTAAGTTACTCCAGTGAAGACCTCATTCCAACCTTCATTTAGAATCCTTTTAATGATCTCTTTCAAGTCTGATTTATTGAGTTGAAAATTCATATCACACAACCTACCATTGTCCTCTGTTGCTATATTATTCATTTGTTGCCTTTCATATGCTAAGGTGATCTGTATATCATGATGTGGCAGATTTGTATTTTTTACTGCTGTTTCTCTAAATAGTACAATGTCATTTGTAAACATGTTTAAGATCTTCTCTCTTGTTGGTCTGTGGTTTACCTGCTCAAGGCTGAATGGTTCAGACAAATTAGTTAGTCTCTGGAGCTGTTCTTTTTCATCTGCTGATCCATTATTATTCCCAATGTAACTATATCTACATCCAGAATTCACTCCTCTCTCCTGCTACTCAATAAAATGCAAGTTAAATCACTAGTCCATATTATATCATTGGTTTAGGTTTCTCTAATACCTTCAAAAAATTTTCAATTTTTGTAATGTTATGTTGAAGTTATTTAAGTTTGTTCTTGGTGGTCTGTATGACACTAGGTTCATGGTGTTCATGGCTGGGATGCTCATCATAATTAGTGCACATTTACTGACTCATCTTCATTATCTCTTTTCCTTCTAGCTTGTTGTGCACACACAAAACTACACCACCTTGTCTGAATTTAGTTCCATCTTCCCTGAATGTTTCACACTGTTCCAAGTTCGCTTCAACTTCCACTTTTCATTCAGCCGAGTTTCTCACAATCAAATACAACTGTGTTGTTTTACTTTGTATATCCATTGACGTAATTCACTGACTCTAGAGCTATCACTTATCATATGTTAACTTCCAAGGATTCTCAGTTTCTTTACTCCTCCTCAGCTGATTTTCTGACATTGTATCTTCCATCATGTTTAATTTCTTGTGTGTTGTTAGGTCATCTTTTGCCTCAATCAGGTGTGATGATACTACCACTCTATTTCCAATTCTGATGGAACTTTCCTCTTCATTTTGCCAAAAAGGAAGGGATAGTGCATAGCTCTCACTGCTGGAAAAATCTAGACTTAAAAGGAATAAGTTGTGTAAGTGCTGTCAAGTATTATTTCTAACAAGGAGAGATTGCATGTTTTTGAACAGAATGCCAGCAGTCCACGTGTGGGTGAAGTAGAAAGAAAAGACAACTACCTGTGTCAGAGGAGCACAATTTGACAACCGCTGAGGTGTTGGCTCACTATGCATCATCAATAACTGTTTGCTTGCAAATATGAAAATAGCTTTTAAGGATATAAGGAAATACCTAGCCAGCTGTTCATATCCTATATAAGGCAAAAAGTAGAACATACTTCTGAACTTTGATTACTACACCTAACAACGCATAAAAAGCTAATAAGAAGGTTCAAAGGTGGGCAATATAGATGGCACCAGAATGAAGAGAACCGAGTTACAGAAAAAGGCTAGAGGCATTAAATACGCCCTCCTTTGGAAGGAAGAAGAGTGAGGGATGACCTGATCTCAACCATTAAGTATTTTACACAGATTGATGATGTGGACAGTGAAAAGTTCTTCAAGAGATCTAGGGATAGAGAAAACAAAGGACATTACATGAAATTAAGCAAGAAACATGTTAAAAAAGATATAAAGAACATGAAATTAAGCAAGAGCCAGAAACTTGTTAAAAAAGATGTAAAGAAGTACATTTATAGTACAAGAGCAGTGGATTAAAGGTACAGAATGACTGATGACCGTTAATGCAGGCAGCATACATGAATTTAGGAAGTTGTATGCCATTGGAATGTTCAAGATATGGGGAACTATGAATGTAAAACTCTCTCCATGTAGTATAAATTGGTACTCTTGTTACCACATTGCTCCTCCCCAATCTGATACTCTGTACATGCCACCACCCTCTCAATCAACATATTCCCATACAACTTACCACATACACTCAATAAACCTATATCTCAGCAATTTGAGCATTCAATTCTGTACCCTTTGTCTTCATATAATGGACTATACTAACCTTATGCTAATCATCAGACACTTCATCTGGGCACTATATACCTGTACATTGAAAATTCTGTCTAACCAATTAAGTGTTACCGCTTTCCTTGGGAGTCAAGTCCCATCCACTCTAGTCACTACGCCACACTTCAGTGTTATGCAAGGCTTTCACCACCTCTACTTTTTTCACCAAATCATTTGATAAGAATCTTCAACATGCCTCCTTTTCCCCAGATCTGCCACTCTATCATCTAACACATTTAATGTTTCCATCTCCTCTTCACCTCTTCCTTGCCTGTTTCCACATCTTCTGCTCCCATCACTGATGCCCTCATATATTTTCTTGTCTTCTTTACACTATTAACCTTCCAAAACACTTTCTTATTCCTCCCATAAGTATGCCAAAACTCTCTTACCTGGTCTCTCACTTATCCTCTTTCACTCATTTTTCAGCCCCTACAGTTTCCTCTTGACCCCCCTGGCTGCTTTCTCTTTCTCTCCTAATCACCATCACTCCTCTGAAGGAAGAGCCCATAAGCCACCAATCACTATCCTTTTTCCTTTTTCAAAACATTTTACAAAAGCATATAAGATTATATCTATCACATCAATGGCCTTTCTTCTCTTTACTTGTCAGTTACTCAATACTCAAACTTTCACTTTCTTATCAAGATCAATAAGAAAAGCATTTTCACCATTTCCTTCAAGTTATTAAATTCTTACTCAATGTTTAAAATAAACAGTGTCAGTCTACTGCTCTGTCCATCTGTCTGTGGGCAGATGTATATCTTTACATTTCTGTGTAGTGTGTAGAGGGAGTTCTAAATTTGTCGGGCTATCTCACATACTTTGCTTTTTAAAATCATGTATTATGTCAGAAACTGCAGTCTCACTGCTTGCATTGTTCAATCAACTACTCTCACATTTTTCTGATATCTGATATTTTGTTCTTAACGGTTTTGCTAACTTTCTCGTTCTGCTTATAAATGTTTCATGCAGCTATGGAGAACAGAAAACAGAAAAAGAGGGATGCCATACAACTAAAACTGGTTTCTTTTTCAAAAGGCCAAGGCAAAAGTGTTCCATCTATATCTATCTGTATCTCTGTCTTATGTTCCAACTGCATCTCCCTCAAAGGGGTGGCCATAGCAACAAAGTCATTTTCACATTATGAGAAATTGTTCATTAAATACTGTCAAAGTCAATGGATGTAAGTGGGCTTGTGGTAATTTTGTGTATGTTATCAGTATTTTTTGGCTGTTTAATAGATACTGAACTTTCTTTAAGACATATATTTTCTAAACCTTATATTACCACTGAAACTCATTGTGTGATAATGCAATTAACTCCAATATAAAGATCTGAAGTCCCTTCCTAGTGTTATCAAATGACAGATGTACTATGCATTTAACATTTCTTTTCTTTCAAATTCTTACTTGAAAAACATTTGAGCTATTTCTTTCGGTGAACTATGGGTTCTGATATTAGAAAATATGTTTCTCACTAGGGCAGTGTCCTGCAAGTACAAGATACATTTCTTGTAAATATAAGATACATTTCTTGTAAATATATGTGCTTGGACTCTGTCCAATCTTACATTCAATGAGCAGAATGCAGCGTATGTACACCCTTTACAAATGATTTAAAGATATCTGCAGCCAATGCTCATCTAATTAAGGGTGGCTTTCAGCCAATCAGCAACCATCACCAAGGTGATGTTATCAACTCATCTCTCTTCAACCATAACTCTCACATTCAGCAGAATGCTGGCACCAATCCTAGAGGGCCACAGAAAGTAATAGAAACATGTTTATCAGTATGAAGAGAGGAATGCTGGGTTTTTGAGTTTTCTAAAAAATGCTTGTGAAACAGCTGCAGAGAGAATTTTTTGTTTAGCTTTCAAAATACTCTTTTCTCTCCTCTGCTGTTTGTCCCATAAGGAAGAAAGCACAAACAAACAAACAAACAAACAAAGAGAGAGAGAGAGAGAGAGAGAGAGAGAGAGAGAGAGAGAGAGAGAAAAAAAAAAAAAATTTTATTCTTATCCAAAATGAGTTATTGCAAGATATGAACCTATATAATATTGTAAAGACAAAATCTAGAGTATAAACACAGCATGAAATTCACTAACTCTCCTCCAAGAACTTTTTCTTGATGACCATCAATCTATTCAACACAATCATCTAGCATACAAAAAAAAATGGGGATGTACTCACCTCTTCTAATATCGATTCCATCTTGATTTTCAGAATGCGTTGGTGTAGGTGGGCCTCCACTTATATTATTACTATTTGCAGATATTGTTAGAGGTTCTAATTGTGATTTCACTACTAGTCCTTCTCCATCATGAGAATGAGAGTTGTTAGAGTTGACAGTCTTTGCTGTATCCATGTCTATTCCACTCTTGCTCACAGAATTTGAGAGCGTCATGAGGCGGGGATGGAGGTTTAACAGCTGCGGCACTGCCACGGGTGTGGAGCCACTCAAGGCAGGGATGCTGCTTGCTAATGAGGAGGTGGTGGTTGTGGTATTGGTGCCTGAGGTTGATGCCACCGCACTACTACTTAATGGGGGTAAGGATGAAGGTAAAGAGGTGGGCAGCAACCCTAAACTTGTTCCAAGCTTAGGTCTCAAACCACTTTGTAAGAGTGTTGTTGTTGTGCCCGCATGGGTGGACGTAACTGTTGTGCCCGACGAGGACGCCAGACCCGTTGACGCTAATGAAACATTGGCCCCACTAACATCATGGCTGTTCTCACCACTGCCTCTATTATGGTGCTCTGACGTAGGAGTACTATCACCTGAAGAAATATCCATATCTGCAGCACCAACCTCTGTAAAGATAACAGCATTTCAAATAATGGAAAGATTAAAGAATGAGCAGGAGTGATGTGGTGCAAGGTTTGCAGTGTGATGGCCTGTGAAACAGTCATGCCAATTCACAGAGATGTCTGTGGGACATGGCTGTGAATGGCAGGTTATGGTTTCAATACACCATACATGACACCTTGAGAGTTCATGTGTGCATATGATGTCCCTGATCAATTGCCCCATTGGGGGAAAGAAAATCATCAATAATATTACTAAGTAAACTTATTCCTGAGAAAGCCCTCACCTCCACATTGATGCAAGAGCCAATCATTCTGTGTACTTAATTACATTATCATTCAGCTTCAAAGCTCATCAAGCATGCATATCCACATACAATCCTACTACCATAAGACTTACACCTTCTCCCTCTCCCTCTTTCAGAAATGGATGTACATTCCCTTTATACATAACATCATTATCTTTCTAACCAAATCCTCTCTCTCTCTTGTGCAAAACATAATTCTTTTTCACCAATGACTTCCAGTAATTGAATACTATGGCAAATTCCAAGATACTCACTCAAAACTCCCAACCATCACCATTAGAGCCAATCACAATTTGGGCCAGGGCATCTGTCAGCCTTGGGGATGTTTTAATGTTGCTACCATCCTTATAGATGTCGGCTATTAAACTTTTCATTTTTTCTTTAATATCATAAGCTGTGTACATTGACACATCATACTTCAACTCTTTCATTGGTTTTTACCTTTTCAAGTTCATCCGTTACTTCAAACCTCTGCTGCAATAGTAATTATATCTTAAAATTCTTTGGAGGAGACCCAGTTGAGGCTTAGGCTGAATGCTTAAGGAAAATTCTGAAATCCACAACACAGTGCATGTTTCTGACTGCAAAACAGTATGAAGTCAGGCCAAATTCTTGCCCAAGCTATAAGGTGACTCAATCAGCCACACTGTTCCAATTGTTCTTCATTTTTTTACTTACTTTTTTGTCATTCATCTTTATTTACCTTTCCCACCTGAGTGAGGCAGTATCGGGAACATATGACTAAACCTTCAATGAAAACTCCTTACTTGGCTCCTTCCCTTCTTCTGTTATAACTTTCAGAAAGCGATACTACAGGAGGAGAGGATTTCCTGCCCACCCTGCTCCAGACCCTTTTAGTGTGTATGTATCTGATCCCAGTCATGGAACTGGGAATGGAGGTAAGGATGTTAGTTAGACAGATTCTTGCACCAACATCGCTACAAAATGTCCTAAATTGTGGTGCAGTAGTGCAAAACACTGTACTTGGACTCTGCAATAAGAAAGAAATGAGTGTGGATGCAACATCAGAAAAGATGTGAATCAGCTATGCTTATAAAATACCGTGAAGCTTGCTTGACTAAGTGACATATGTTGAATTGTGCAAAAGGGGGGAAAAGAAAATTCCATAAATGGTAAAAAGAAGCCATCAGTGCAAATATTTTTCTAATCAGTTACATTCTCAAAACACATGAATTTCAATGGGTGTTAACGGCTAATCACATAAATTCCTTCACAAATATACTTTACACGTTACACAGACATAAATATTCAAAAACATAAAACCTAACAGTATAATGTGAGAAACAATAAACTTTTCCAACTCAGTTTAATAAAACTATGGTGCATAAAAAATATTCGGAATAATGAAAAAAATCTAAGGGAAAGAATGAAAAGTGAAATAAAATACTTAAGTAGGAGTGTAAATACCTTGACCATATTTTCTAGAATCTCTTCTGTCATAGATGTCATCACTTCGATATATTTCTCTCCTATCTCTTTCATTTCTGTCCCGTTCACCATCCCTGATGTCCCGTCCTTCCCGGTAGCTCTCTCCCAAACTGGAATGTTTGTCTGGAAAAGTACAGAAAAGTACAGAACGCACATTTTCATTAAGAATAATTTACCACAAAGATGTAAATTCCATTTAACTGTTTGTCATTATTACTCAATACATATTTCATGGGGTGGATCAAGAACAGTAAATAGCCCCCAGTCACTCTAACTTATCCTTTACCCATAATCAGTGCATTACAGTGAACTTTCACAGAAATGGAAGTGCTTCTCCCTTTTTCAATCAACACATTAAGCTAAATCATCAATTGAAACCAATGTCTCCATTCATACCAACTAATACAGAAAGTGCTTCCAATGCATCAGATCCCGTCATTCCTCTAGCATCTCCTTATGAAATATCGCAATCCCTAAGAATTTATTTCACTGTGATACTGTATACATCTCTTTCATGACCTACATCATCTCTTTATACCATTCACTGCACTGCTATATATCTCCTTGGCCTGCATATCATTTGCATATTGCCAACAATGATTATAACATACTAAACGACTTTCATTCATGAACTTTCAACAGATTTCTTTACACCACACGACCTTGTTTTCTTCACTTATTGTTCCTCGATACTCTAACAATACTAAGCAAGTTACCCACCTCTACTACTCTTATTTAATCCTGACTTATATACATATGGTTCTTGGGTCTCACATCTACACTCTAGCAATGGAATAAAAACTCATTCATGTATCTTAAAACCTTTATCCTCAAGTTTTTGCAAATCATAAGAGCTTCCGTGGCATACCCAATTTCCTTCCTTGCAAAACCCAATGGTCAACTTCAACATTCCTACAATCGAACTTAATAAGCCTTCATCTCAAGTATTAACCTTATCTGCAACTTCATTGTCCTGCAAACTGATCTTACACTCTGATCTTCTATCCTTTTCAGAAGCTAGCATCATACTTGTATCTGCATTCACTTTCAGCATCATCCTCCCATAAACGTTACTGTCATGGCCCAAAATTCTTTTCAATTCTTCCTCTGACTAAGCTTAAAAAGCTTCATCTTTATACAGCAACATCAAAAGCTATTCTATTCTGTTTCCTGATGGTTAAGTTTTAAGCACAATCACACCACCTTGCTCTCATTTCATGTACTGCAACATCTATAAAAGCAGTAAATTACCCTGGTGATGTCAGACAACCTCATACTCCTAGATCTATTTCAAACCACTCACTCACATCATCACTTACTTTCATACATGCACTAATTCCATAACAAAAGCCTTTAAAAGCCTTTACAAGGAGTGTGTATGATGGTACAATTAGCAGGGTTGGTGCAAGACGAAGACCACCTGTGACAAGGGAAAATAGTGGAGCAGTACTGGAGAGAGAAATGAGGAAAGAACGCATGGATTTGTGTATGCGTAAGGGCATGTAAGGACAGGGATAAGTGGAGCCTCTTTTGCTGTGACCACTCCCTTGAAGGGAGTTTCCAAAGGGAACAGTCATCAGAGATATAGATCTATCATTCTATGAAAGGATTTTATCTCATTTTATTTTCAATTTTTTGCACACAGAAGGGAAACCAGAAGCATGCCATATATGGCAAGAACACAAACTACCACGGGGCTTCAGCCTAAGATAAAATACATCTTTGTAAATAGGGATACTGAAAACTGGATTAGGCTTCCTGATAACATTGTCAAAACCAAACCAAACTAGTTCAAAAAGAGACCAAACTATTACTTCTCTTTTAAAATTACAATACACTGACAGAAGAGCAAAAAATTCACTTGGCTGGTAACCCTTTTACAGGTCTACTGGTTTTGTTACTTGTCTGATCTATGTGCTTGACATACATGATAAAGGAGTACTTAATATTTACAAACCTTGCCTAGCAGAACTTTTGTCGTGTGATCTGTTGGAAGTTTCCTTGGCACGTGTTCGTTCCCATTCTAGCCACTCTGGAGGCTTTTCCCATTGAGAAACTTCAGTACGGCAGTTATAGTAGTACTTCTTTCCAGACGAACTCACATGCTCTGACCAATCTCCCACCCTAGCCAGGCGCTCCTTTTCTTCCTTTTTGTGCTGCATGAAAAAGAAAAATTATAATAACTGAACTTGCTAAAATGACTAATTCTGATGGGGGGTAGTAACTAAATGCAGTCAATGAAAAATCCTAAAAATTATATGGCTAAAACTAACTTGTGTTTTCCTTGCTAAAAAAAAAAAAAAAAAAAAAAAAAAAAAAAAAAAAAA
>JAUUDW010000036.1:325540-338602 GCA_032361385.1 Panulirus guttatus
TTCTTGGTCATATTTATATGTTTGTGTGATCCCTCTGTGACATACATAAACAAGAAGTACAGTAGATTCCTTTTAAGTTCAGTGAAGTGAATAACTGACCATAATATTCAATTTGAACCTCTCTAGTTATGCTGTCTTTTAGACCTGGATATATTTTATTAGACTTAGTGCTGTTGAATGAAGTTTAGATAAAATCTCTGAGGCCTAATGACCTCATGGATAGATATTGGATTACATAAAATGTAGTTTAACCCTTTAAACCCAAGCACATATTATAGATTACTGTGATCACATTTCATGATAAAGATATGGAAATTGTTTATAGTATTTGGGGTAATTTTTTATACATGTCATCTTAGAATATCCCCCAACCTGTCCAAAATGTTATTGCTGTATTGAAGGAAAACATATATAAGATGATAGTTGGTTGAATTGAAACCATTCAGCTATTTCTAATAAGTACATAAAACAGATTACTTCATTTTAAAGTTTTATAGATATGTTCAAATTACAGAGATATGTCTTGAATATATCTGGTAAGGTGTATGGGTGACTGAAAGGTTAGTGGCATAGATCAGACTGGTGGGAAGCACTAAGGCTTTAGGAGAGGTATAGGATGTGTGATCCAAGTGTTTGTGTAGAAGAATTTGTGAGAAATACACAGAGAAAGAGAACTCTACTTTGCATTTATGCATCTAAAAAAAGTACATGATAGAGTTGACAGAGTGACCTCATGGAAGGTGCCATGAATGTATGGGATAAATGGAGAGTTACTAAATCGTGTGAGAAGTTTTTACATAGAGATTAAGGAAAGTGTGTGAATAGGGAGGAAGTCTTCATCAAGGGAATGTACTGTCATTTTGGTTCTTTAGTATTTCTCTGGGTGTGGTAGTAAGGGAAGTAAATGCAAGGTTCTTGGGGCCAGGGGCAAGTCTATGGCATACTGGGGCTGCAGAGACAAGGGAGGTGAATCAGTTGCTCTTTGCAGATGACACAGCTGATGTCAGACTGCAGTGAAAAACTCCAGATTCTGATGACAGTGTTTGATTATGTGAAAGAAGAAAGCTAAGTGTTTGATTATGTGAAAGAAGAAAGCTGAAAAATAGCTGTGAAGGAGAGAAAGATAATGAGATGTAGCAGAGGGACGAGACTGGATGGTTTAAGAATGATTTTTATTGGGGAGGACTTGGAGGAAGTAGAATGCTTTTGGTACCTTAGAGTGGATATGGCAGTGAATGGAACCATGGGGGATGAAGTGAGTACTACGGTGGGAAAGGAGGCTGTGATCATGAATTCTTTGATGAGTTCATGTAGGGAGAGGTCAGTGGCTGTTTGAAGGTGTAAGAACCCTAACACTGTTGTGTGGATGTGAGTCATAATCACAGAATGTAGAACAGAAGAGGATGGATGTGTTAGAAATGAAGTTTCTTAGGACAGTACATGTTGTGTGATAGGTTGACAGCATAAGAGAGAGATGTAATAGCAGAGTGTAGTATGATTGACAGAGCTAACAAGGGTTTCAGGGTTCAGATGTATAGAGAGAATGGATGAAATAAAATTAAGAAGTGGAGGAAGGAATGGGAAACTAAGGAGATAGAGGGATAGAGTGAAGGGGCTATTGGGTATCTAGCCATGTACATTTAGGATGTGGATATGGGATAGAGTGAATGGTATCAGCGTGGTAAAGGGGGTCATCATGGTGTCCATTGGCTGAAAGAGGGCATGTGAAGCAGTCAAAGTATAGCCTGGAATAGTGTGTAGGGCTTGAATGTGGATGGTGAGTTTTGGTTTCAGTGCATCATACACATCAGCTAGAGCATAGATATGTGCAAATGAGGCCTTTGTTTGTCTTTCTGACACTGCCTTGCTAAGATAGTAGAAACAGTTTTGTGTAAATCTGTTCAGCTGTGAAGTATATGGTTGTTATGTAAAATATTGTTATACTAAAGATAATTTTATTCCATTTTTGTGGCAGTGTGCTTCAAAGACATATTTTAGCAACTCAGTTTAAGCATATTGCTTGGTCAAAAACAGATATACAGTATTTTGAGAAACCATAGTCTTTCTTTCTACATAGGGATTGTTGTCAAGCACTCACACTAGCCTATGAAAAATCTGTGAACTTTGATTTACCATTCACAATTGGATTCCCTGAAATGTTTGTTTATGTCATTGTTGGTCCTGTTCGTTCAAAGCATCAATTTTTTTCTTACAGATAACTAGGATAGAATATATCCATAGCAAGAATTTCATCCATCGAGACATAAAACCAGACAACTTCCTAATGGGCTTGGGCAAAAAGGGAAATCTTGTGTATATCATAGACTTTGGCCTAGCAAAAAAGTACAGAGACTCTCGCACACATCAGCACATACCTTATCGGGAAAACAAAAATTTAACTGGTACTGCACGTTATGCCTCAGTCAACACTCATCTTGGTATTGGTAAGTACATTGTCACTAAGAAATATAGTTTCTGTAGCCCACATGCAGTGTTCAGGAGTGCAAGAAATTGTTAAAGATATTAGAGGACAGTGTAATGGGAGTGGTTAAAGTGAGATGTTTGCAAATTATGGGGATATACAGTATGAGTAGAGCACTGAATGGTTATTGTTATGGCTAGAGTAAGATATGTAAACATTCTTTTGTCTTTTATATTATGAATTTTGATGTGTGGGGAAAAAGTAATGATTTGTGGTAAATGGTTTTAAACTGAATCGTTATTGTAGAAGGTAATGAAAGTTAAGAGCATGCAGCAAGATATAGCAATACCACTGATATAGATACATGCATTTGTAAAGAAAAAGCTAGGATTGTATGTAATTCTTTTTTTAGTAAATGAATATGTTGCAAAATGAAGAAAAAAGAATGTGTCAACATACTACAAATATTTTTTTATTTTAAAGTCGTACTGTTGTATACCTTGTCATTATATATGGAGATATATAGAAATTTTTTCTGAAAGTTATATGAAATGCAAAGTACAGTCTGCTTAGGTTTGCTGAACTTTAGTGTACAGTACTATCTCATACTGTTATGATAGTTATTATGGATTATTTAGACAAATAAATGTAGGAGTGTGTCAAGTTTTTGTGATGTCACTGTGGTTATGCATCACTTTTATGGATGGGATATGATGTGAGGTAAGACTGAAGTTGGGTGATTGCAGTGTTGTTTTTACTGTGGTGAACAAGGCTGGAAGTTTTTGGAGTTGTTTTATGAAGATGGCTCTCTGGTTTTATGTACTTCAAAGGAAGAGTTGGATAGAATGGAAGGATGGTTCAGCATGTAGGTGACTGAAAGAGAATGCAAATGAAAGTAAGAAATTAGTTTTTGAAAAGGAAAGGTTTTCATTATAGAATCAATTTGCATGGTGAAAAAATGAAAGTTATGGATGAATTTTAATATTTAGTTGTGAAGTTAAGGATGGTAGTGGAAAAGTTGAAGTTGGAAGTGAAGTCATGTAAAGGAGAAAAATTCAGGGTTCGTTGAAAGTTCTTTTGAATAAAAAAGTTTTGAGCATAGAGTGTGTAAGAAGCAGAAACAAGTGAGTACTCATCCCAGCACTTTCCTGTGAATGTGAAACCCAATTTATTTAACTCAGGTAAAAAAATTAACAGCATCCATTCAAACATGCTCAGTTTTTCCAGTTGTTGTTACATGTATGATATTCACAAAGAAAGATGTATTAATAATGGGTTATTAGTCCCTCTCATCCTATTGTGTTCATGGATATGTAGATAATGAAAAATTTCTTGTATATGTTCTTAAGACTTTGTGTCTCCATACGAATCCAAATTCCACATTCTTACCAGCCTCCTGTGGGGTACTGTGTCAATAGCTTTTTGATAGACCAGGGACAAACAATCCTCTCATCTTTCTCTTTTGTCATATACAAAGCTCAGTTTCATAGAAATACAAGAGATTCTTTACTCTTGGCTTCCTTTCCCTGAAACTTTGTTGTCTCGGTCTTTTGTAGTTTCTCCTCTGCAGGAAGTCATTAGTTTGCTCTCAGAGTATCTTTTCCAGTGTCTTACAGACCACCTTCTTCAGGGAGACTGGTCCTTTCTTGACATTTGCCTACCTCCATTCACTTTGCATCCTGCCTTTTTCCTGTGCCATCTTGAAGAACATATCAAGAGGTTGGCAAGTTTTTCCGAACACCTGTTAACATATGTGAAGCAATTTCATCAGTACCATGATTGTTAAATAGATCAAGGCCCTTCAGTACTGTGTTTATGACCTTTAGATATTTCATTGCATCCCATGACTTCTTCCCCATTTCATCTTACAGGTGTTGGGACTATAGTGTTTTCCACTGTGACATCATATGAACTAGTCATTGTCACACATCCTGACATCATCCTGAATAGCTCTTCTTGCTGCATCCCATATCCTTGTTAGCTGCTCTTGAGCTGACAGTTTACTCATAGTGAATTTAATGAAAAGTTATGGATTATCCCTTTCTTTAATCACAATATTCTTTTCAAAGTTTCTCAGTTCCTCTTTTCTTTCTCTGCTCTACTCACTTCTTGCACTCGGTATACCATATAAATGTTGGCTAGCTGGATTTCTAATGATGTATTCATCACAGCATATCACAAAGACATCTTTCATTGAAACTCTTATCCTGCTTCCTTAACCTTCCCTCTGTATTTAAGGCTGAAAGTACCCATGTTCTTAGCTCATTGTAAATTTCACAGAATCTTTCATCATATTGGCCTGGTTCCTGGCTACTGAACTCTATTTTCCAGTTTATGTTCCCATAGAAATTGTTGAGTTTTATGTAGTTACCAAGAGTATATATCCTATCTGAGTCTGGTCACATTTCTGCCCTCTTCATTTCCTAATTTACCATCCATTCAAACTGAGGTATTACTTGCTCACTTTTTCCAGTTGTTGCATGTATGATATTGTCAAAGAAAGATGTAATAATGATGAAGTATTAGTCCCTCTCATCCTATTGTGTTCATGGATATGCAGATAAGGAAAATTTCTTGTATTATGTTCTTAAGACATTGTGTCTATGGGAATCCAAATTCCCCCTGTCTTTCTTTATAATTCA
Organism: Panulirus guttatus; assembly: GCA_032361385.1. Lineage (NCBI taxonomy): Eukaryota > Metazoa > Arthropoda > Malacostraca > Decapoda > Palinuridae > Panulirus > Panulirus guttatus. Next base: position 330,605 of record JAUUDW010000036.1, read on the forward strand.
AGTTGCCCATTATTAATACTTTATCATTTCCGAGAAATGCATGGTTTCCTGCTTCATGCAGCATCCTGTTGTGCCCCTTCATTGTTATCATTGTATTTTTGGTGTGTTTTGTTAAGATTCTATGAAGGACTCTATATTATGAACATCACGATACACTTCTTTCTTATATATACTTTCCTACTTTGTATGATGTAAATGGGCCATATTCCAATGTTTCCTGAAACTTATGGCTTTCTCTTATTAAGAGAGCCAGTCCTCTTGTCTTCATCCTGCTCCTCTCTTTCCTTCTCTCTCCCTCCTTGCTACCATGTATCCCTTTAGTAAGTTTTGTTTCCATAACTCCCATAAAATCTTTTGCATTTTTCCTGATACTGTACTTGAATTGCTTCTCATTGTGCTACTAGTCAATCAGCAGTTATATACTATACATTACTTTCAATCTGATATTACCATCTATTTATGTACTGTAGCATGAAGCACAGTTTTCACCTTAAAACAATGCGTTCTTTCATATTTGTTCATGAGAGGAGTTTTCTGTTTCGGGTTTAATTCTAGTAGATTTATTGATAAATCAAAAGTGTCAGGCATATACAGAAAAAATTATCAAGTTGGGGCATTGAATGAAAAGGGAAGGAGAAAATAGGGGGGGAGGGGGTATATTTTTTATGCAAAAGGTGAAAAAAGGGGGTATAAATGTATGGTGTATATGAAGAAAAGATTTTAACTCCTACCTTGTAACTTTATGAGACAGGAAGTGAGATCAGTTACACTAACTCCTGTATTATCATTGTTCCATACACCACTTCAAAGTACTCTTAAGTCACAGTGATCATACTTCCCCATCCTCCTACCTTTTGAAGGCTTCTTTTACAAATTTTTGTGGGAGTTAGGAAGATATGTTTCTTGCTGAATTTTCCTTTATCAGGTTTATGGAGATGTATTAGTATGATTGATGTATTAGTATGCTTAACTAAAACTTGAGACTTTTTTAATTATTTCACTATACATCTCTTAATAGATAGATTTTTCAGGAATCGATTTTTATCTTGTCAATTTTGTGTAAAGTGTTTAGATTTGTGATTACAAGAGGAATAGTTGTTATGGCTAGATATGAAGAAAGAACTTTATGTTTGTTGATAAGACTATCGGTTGGAAGAAAATTTTTGAACTCATTGTTTATCTCAGAATTTGCATCTTTCAAGCATGTTGATGAGAAAATTATTATTATACATAATAGAATGGTTAAGTATCTTGAAATATTCGATGATATCTACAGAAGAGTAGCAGCATGGTTCAGTAGTTCTAAGAATTGCTGCATTATGAGTAGTGCACTTGGCAAATTATACACAAGGTGTTTTTGCAGCTGTTTTTTTCTGAAATTTCTTCTATCCCTTCATACACCTAGGATTATAGTATGTTTTCCTTGAGAACTGTATTTTCCTACTGTTTACCTTTACAATGCTAGATATCATGATACTGACTTAGGAGATACAAATGACCACAAATTAATTCACTGGTAGGAGAGGTCTTTGTAGTTGTAATGGCAGAATGATTATTTATCCATTTTCTTTTGAAATTAGGTTTCATCAGTTAGTGGAATATTTGAAGACAGGCAGAGAATTCCTGATCTGTGACATACATTAGCACTGGGAATTAACATTTTGCAGGTACATAAGAAGTTTGGTGGTTTGGATTTTTTTATTTTTACGTACTTTTTTTATTTATATGAGGTTTGGCTGGCCGATGTATTATGCATCTGTTGAAGAGAACATAGGTATTTCTTTTGGGGGGAACTAGACTGGATCTTATTTATTCATATAAACTTGCAGATATGGCCTTCCTCAGGGGAATCTTACTGACTCTTGAAAAACCAGTCATGAACAAACAAGCATCATGGAAGCAGGAGCAACATTAGTGAATAAGAGGCCCATCTCCTGTTAGCTGATTTGATTTTAATGAGGTAACCTCCCACCTTCCAATGTAATTGGCATGGAGTTTGCTTAATGTAACAGAAGCAGAGGTTCTTATTCCGGATGCTAGATGGGCCATTGACTTAAATTATGTTTTTGTCAACATGTTCAGTTCTTATTTCCCTGACAACATATAACCTGGCCAACCTGGCCTGTGGTGTACTAGGTAGGTAGTAGCTAATCAGACTGCCTTATCTAAGATATAAAAGAGCCTCTCATACCTCAGGTGTGTTTAATTACTTATTTGTAGCTTACACTCCTAGGGCCTCATTTCTTGAACTTTCTCCATCTTACAACTTTTAAAGCTTTTTTTATTCTGTGAGCATTTAGTATCATTGCTTAGTTTATTCCATTCATCCACTACTCATATACAGTAGAATTAACTCTCTATGTCTTATCTAGTAAGATTGTGATCAGATCACCCCTTGCTTTTCTTATTTCCATTATTGATAAATTTAAGGTCTCCTACATCTCTGCTACTTATTCATTTATTTCTGATATCATCTTTATTGTCCTCCTTTGGACTTTCTGCCTTACTTCTTTGTGTTGCTTTCAGTTTGATAACGAAATTTTTAAAGCATATTTCTGTTTTTTTTTCATAATATTTGATATGGAGAGTTGGCTGAACATTTTCTTATCCAAGTACTTGAATACAAGTTTGATACTTACCTATAGTGAGTATGTCTCCTACACAGTTCTTAGTGTGTACTCTGGTGACACATTAGGTGCAATGTCAACTCTCACGTCCCTCTCACACAGATTCCCTTGGCTTATTTTTATTTATTTTCACCCTCTCACCTACCCTAAGACTTGACTTCTGCTTCCTTGGATGTATGTGTATTTCAGGTATATTAACTTGAATTATTTATTTTTACTTTGATTTATTCTCTCTAATTACTCTACTAGAATATAGTGGGATGGTGAATGGAAAGACTACAGGTGGGAGTGTGTCATTCTTGAAACATTAGGAAATGGTAAAGTTTGCATTATTAAATCATTGTCAGTCACATCACTGTCTGGATATGTTGGATAATGAAATTGCAAGTTTGTCGCTGTCATTCTTATACAGTGATGGAAATTTCATTCTGCTATCATTGACTGCAACATAGTGTTTAGAATATTTTTTGGTAGTATGATGTACCAGTCGTCATTACCTATGGTAGACTTGAATGTTGTAGACTCTTCTTCAATTGCTTTCTGTGACATGAAGTTCTGTAATGCTTCTTCATTAGATGATTTATGATCCTTGTCAGTACTGTCTGACAATATGTCTGATTCAGATGATTCATCAAGAGAAATGAGTTTGAGGTAACTGCGTAAATGGACTTTGGTTGGTGGTGTTATGATGCAGGACAACTTTGTAATAGCCAAGAGGCCTCTTCAGTCTGGATTATGGGATGGACTGCTTTACAGTTCTTCAGATGCATTCCTCCTGTTTTCTTTTTGTTTATGGCCTCAGTAGATATATACAGTAGCATTGTTTACTTGTTAATTTTTGGGCCTCATCATGAAAGCTCTTTACAGGAATCAGTGTGCACTGACCTTATATTACATGTCTTTACACATTGTACTTCAGAAAAGCACAAGTCCCATCCATCATGAGGACCTCTACCAAAGTAACTCATGAAAATTCCATTCAGCAGTGCACTGATGTATATCTTGGTAGAAGGTGAGGGCTACCAGCATCTATCTATTTATATCTCTGACACCCATTCCCTCCAGGAACTCCCCAAAGGGTGTGATTATGACAAAAGCATCTCCATAACTGGTGGACTTTAGTGACCCTTCTTATCCTGTAGTGCTTTACCCTTAAAAGGCCATTGGCTGAGGGCAGCTGTAGCACAGGGTTTCCAGGGGCACCTTGCTAATGTTCATACCAATACCTTCTACCTAATGTTTGTTCCTAGTGTTCCAACCTACTGTTGTCTAATGCTCCTACCCAATGATCGTACCTACTACTTCTCCCTCTTGCTCCTACCATTTTGCCAGAAGGCAGGGCTAGCGCATCAGCACACTTCAGGGAAATCTGCAGTTGTGAAGAATGAATTGTGTGAGTTAAGTGGTGTTATGTGTGACAAGGAGAGATTGTATGCATGTGGACAGAATGCCAGCATCAAATACAAACTTATGGTTTTTGTTGCCATTGGGCAGTAGGTATATAGTCTTTTCATACATCTTGCATTTGTTAGCACACAGAAGCTACTACATCAGAAATTGTTTCAGTAGTAACCTTTCACTTTACAGAAGACTTACTGGAAACCATCTGAACATGCAAAGGTTAAAATTCACAAAATTTAAGGAGGCCCACCTTATGTTCAGGGTACTGCTTCATGAAAAACTTGTGCATTTGTCGTAAATATTACATGTGCAAATGCTTCACAGCTTTATGCTTTTGATCTCTTTTGTCATTTTTAATCATCTTCACATCTCTAATTCCCCAGTTGCCTTGATATTTCTTCACACAGCCTTTTGGGTTCAGCTGATATTTGCCTTCGATGAGTTATTCCAGGACTTGTGGGTCAAACCTTCAGGCCAGTGTTTGCACTGTCTTTTCCACAATTACTTCATCTTCCTCGGGCTGTTAGGAAGCATACTAAATGTACACTTCTTGGCATTGCCTGATGTTTATTAAGTTTTATAAGAATCACTAGCCTCAGATTTAGATGGTCTTTGTTCATTTTCAATCAAGTTAACCACTTCTTTTCCTTGTAGTTCCTGACCTTAGTGGCTGTCAGTCACATCATTCTGAATAGTGCTGTTCCCTGAATTGTTGCACAGTAAGCTTCACAGTTGCTTATGTTTCTCTTCCTATAAGCTTCTTCACCCTTCTTTGCATAATATCTCCTCTGTTTTTCTGCAGGCATCTTGATGACATGGCATTTTTTATTTTTGAGACAGCTGTGTTTGCTGGCCATTTTCAGATTCAAAATTAGAGTAAAAGAAAAGAAATGCGAATGCAACAAAAGATGTAATTAGCATAGATGCATAAGAATGTGTGAAGAAGCAGCAAAGTAAATAAAGCAAGAAAATGGTCTTTGATATGATGCACAACCAAGTATTAATGTGTGTAAGTGTCGTTACCTCTTTGGCTTTAACTACTCTTAGATTACTTGATGGGTGTTCATGGGATAATATAGCACCAGAAGAAACATTCTAGGGTTATTTTAGTATGGGACTAGGATGCATATTTATACCATGTATTTGTTTTCATTAGCTCTTTACTCTGCCCTCATACAGAACTTGTTATTTACAAGCTCAGCATGGGGGAAAAAAAAGTGAGGGTCTTTACTCTGTACTTACATGAACTTCAACCACATGTCAAAGCAAAAGTTTGTATGAATTAAGGAATATTCTAATTGGGTTTATATTCCAAAGGGGTACTTATAAGCTTCTGTAAATGCTAAAAGTATGGGTTTACATTCCAAAAGGGTACTTACAAGCTTGTACCAATGATAAAAGTATTAAGTTGATATTAGTTTTTTTTTTTTTTTTTTTTTTTTTTTTTTCCCCATGGTGTAAGGTTTTTGAAATTGATAACTCTCTAAGTTAAAGAATTTTTCTTTTCAGATTCATACAATTCAATGTTCTATCCTTGAAATTATATAGAATTCCTGAAGTTTAGGTGAATTTCAGTTTTTGGCTCTCTGGTTAACATTTTCATGAAGTGTCCCACGTGCACTCATGTATTTTACATACATGTCTGATATCTCACATTGCTTCATTTTTTCTTTATATTTCATTTCTACAGAACAAAGCAGAAGGGACGACTTGGAAAGTCTAGGTTATGTTTTGATGTACTTCAATAGAGGATCGCTTCCTTGGCAAGGGCTCAAAGCTGCTACAAAAAGACAAAAATATGAAAGAATCAGTGAAAAGAAGATGCAGACACATATTGAAGAGCTCTGCAAAGGATTTCCTAGTTAGTAAATTTACCTGAATAGTGTCTGATAAACTTTATATATTTCAAGTGTTCATATATATATTCACTTTGTTGCAGGTCCTTAGAGTGCAAAGTGCATTTTCCACCGTCTTTTCAAGTTATATAACACAAAATCTAGATTACCTATACTTTTAACTGTTTGTCAGAGCATAGAAGTTGATTTCATATTACCTTTTATAACTCAAGTCAGATTGCAAAAATGAATTCTGACCATTCCTTTTGAGTTGTCTTTGCCTGAAGCACCCCAATAGTTTCTGAAAAGACTTTAATGACCTCATTCTTTTCCTTTTTTTAACACATTTTCCATTTCATGCATTAGCAAGGTAGTGCCAGAAACAGATGAAGAAAAGGCCTCATTCACTCACACCCATTTTCTAGCTGTCATGTGTAATGCACCAAATCCACAACCAGGCCCCGCAGACTTTTCCATGGTGTCTGTCTCAGCTACTTCATATGCCCTGGTTCAGTGTATTGACAGCACACCATGCCCAGTATACCATCCTGCTCTATGCATGCCTTTCTCTTTCCTACATGTTCAGGCTCTGAGCATTCAAAATCATATTGACTCCATCCTACCATCTCCAATTTGGTCTTCCCCTTCCCCTTGTCCCCTCGTCTTCAGACACTTACATCCTCCTTGTCAGCCTCTCTGTACTCACTCTCCATATGTCCACATCACTTCAGCAAACCCTCTTCATCTCAAACATACTTTGCTTAGTACTTCACCTCTCTCTTCCTCGGTCAACTCACCTCTTACCACTTACTGTCCTCAAACACATTCACTCTCTTCTGTACATTATCATGTATACCCTATTCCTTGTATCCTTACAACATCATCAGGACAACTGTAGCTTCAGATCCCCATTTTTACATTCCTAGACAGTGACCACTTTTTCCATAAATTTCTCAGTGTTCCGGAATCTTTTCTCCCTCATGGCTCCATGTTTTCATTCATTCATTGCCATGTCCACTTTCAGGCATCTAAATCACATCACTTCTCCCAAGTTTTCTTCATTCAAACTCACACCCCAGCTAACATGTCTCTTTGCAATGTAAACTGAATAACTTTACTTTTATTCACATTTACGCTCAACTTTCTCCTTTCTTTTATGACCTTTGCATCATCTGCTAACATAACCAAGCTGGAGTCTGTACTCTCAGGCAAGTGTATTATGTCTGGGGACTGTAAGCACCTGATCCACCCATGTAATTTGGGAATAGTAATGTGATGTCAGGTTTTTAGATAGATTTTACAAGTACAGTTCGTGTGCAATTTTGTATTGTATTCTTTCAGATGAGTTTGCGACGTACCTGAATTTCTGCCGGTCTTTACACTTCGAGGAGAAGCCAGACTACAGTTACCTGAGGCAGCTCTTCCGCCAGCTCTTCCATCGTCAGGGCTTTACTTATGATTATGTCTTTGACTGGAATATGCTCAAATTTGTAAGTAAATCACCTGATTTTATCATTTTCAATGTAAAACATTATGTTTTGAAAATTTCAGAATTTGACAACTGTAGTTTAGAATTTTTCCTGCAGAATGTTTAATTTTCTTTTTCACACTGTTGTAATTAAATCATGAAATGCACAGTGCCTATACTCTTTTTTTTTCTTTTCTATTTTAATGCTTTTGTGTCTTTTTTTTTTTTTTTTTTTTTTTTTTGCCTTGACCTTGCCATCGAAGGCTCATCATATGAGTGGCATCTTTGCCCATCTTCAACCCCTTTTCGTGTCCCTCTCCACTTGTCAGTTTTCTTTTCATTATTTGCCTCCACTTCATCCTCCACGGCATCTCTGCTCCTCACCCCTAGCTGGGTCATGACCTCACCTCAACACCTGGTCTTCAGTCAGTTATCCAGTCGGTGGTCAGCCTCGCAGTAATTTATTTTAACTCAACTGAAGGACGATGAGAGCATGATTTTCGCCAAGGTTTTGTGAAAAGGGAAAAAAATGGCAATAGGATTAAATAATATAATGTTGATTGAAGAAACGTGTTAAAATAATGAAAATCTGACACGTCGGAGAAGTTCAAACGAAGACAAAGCCGAGGGATGCGAATGTGCATGTTTAAAGGTAGCGCGGGGCTTG
>JAUUDW010000036.1:353774-368742 GCA_032361385.1 Panulirus guttatus
GTGGGGGGATGGGTCTTTCTTCGTCTGTTTCCTGGCGCTACCTCGCTGATGCGGGAAACAGCGATCATGCATAATAATAATAATACTAAAGAATGAATGCCCAGTAAGGAAGTTGGAATGATTATTTACTGCAATACTGGGTGATCTAAGAAATTTTTAATGAAGTGACGACAGAAAGTTCAGAAGATTGGACTTATGGTTGAAGACAATACTAGATGACCCTAGAATAGATAGCTATGCCACAGGAGTGGAGTAGCTGTAGAAAAGAATAGCATTATATAACAAGCAAGACAAGTGAGGGGATGAGGCAAGGTGGTCGAGGAAACATCGTTCGTCAACATAAAAGTCATCTGGTAAGCGCAGTGCACCAGCCCTGCTGCCAAGGCAAAATCTCATCATAATATAGGTAGATTGGTACCTTACTTCTTTGATGGGTTTTCTGTAAGAGCTCTTTGCACTCCTTTAGGTGTGGTAACTAAGCTTAAGAAGCATTTCTAGTTTTGGCCTTTTGTGGAATATGAACAACTTGCTAAATATTTTCTGATCTATATACTTGAAAGCTAGTTTGCCAGCACACAATTTGTTTCCTTAACTATTCTCCAAATATGGGACTCTGGTGACAAGTTTGGGATGATTTTGACTCCCAACTCCTTCTCATACAGAGAATCCTGAAGCTCATTTCATGCTAGATAATAATCCTATTGAGACCTTGTTTCACTCTGTTCCATCAGGACTGCTGTACATATGCTTGGGTTGAATTTCATCAACCAAGTAGCAGACCAACTTTGGGGTTTGTTTAGGTCCCATGTTAAGCTGATGCAATCCTCATCTTATTTCACTCCCCTTATGACCTCTGCATCATCTGCAAACATATTCAGGTCCATACCTTCAGGCAAGTCATTTACATAAGTCAAGAAGAGTAATGGTACAGAACCCTGCGACACTCTACTGCTTACCTTGAAACATTTGGAGAAGCCTCCTCTGACATACGTTCTCATTTTCCTTCCATTGAGATTATCTGTCCAACAAAGTAGTTTCATCCTTATTCCTGCCTGGTGGTCTAGTCTTGTAATCAGCTTCTCATGAGGTACAGTCATATGCTTCCTTGCAGTCCAGATGAAAAATCTACCCAGGATTCCCTTTAGTGTGAGCTCACTCTCTTGTAGAACTGTATGAGATTTTTTACATGTGATCTCCTATCCCTAAACCTGTGGTCTCTCACTTACATAATTTTTCATCATTAGAAAGTCATCCACTTGTTTTTATTATCTTTTCCAGAACCTTAAACATCGCACTCATAAGCAAGACTAGTCTGTAGTTCAGCACCTGTTCCCAGTCTCCTTTCTTAGCACTACATCTCTTTGTTAACCCCTTGAACAATATTTTAAGTGGTTTATCTAGCATAACTGCACACATGCTCGGCACCAGTGGTGAAATTTCATCAGGATTATGAACAATGAATGGTTCAAGATCTTTTCCCATTCTGTTAATATCTTCTCTAGATATCTCAAAAGATTTTTGAAACTTTCTCCCCAGTCCATCTCACTTGTGTTGGGGCTATAGTGTCTTCCACAGTGAAAACAATTTTGAACTTGTATTTCATTTCCTCACATATCTTTAGATCATCCTCTACAATTCTTCCCTCTAAGTCCCTCCCCTGATTAGCTGCTCTTTAACTGACAACAGACTCCTGATGAATATATGCAAAAATTTAAATTTTCTCCTGCCTCGTCCACATCTTTATTCCTCATTTCTTATCCTGCTATACTTGTTCTTTACTATTTCATACCGAGTAAAAGTTAGCTAGTTGAGGTACTGACTATCTTTTTTACCACTGCACATCTTAGAGCTCCTTTGCATTTTGGCATCTTTTATACAGTGATTCTTTCCTCTTTCTTACTATTTTCTTTGTATGTAAGTCTTGAGGTACCTATGTTCCTACTCCTTCTTTGTACATTTCAAAGAAACTCTCTCCAGAAAGCCCTGGTTCCTGGTGCTGAACTCCATGGCCCATTTCCATTTTCTAAGTCACCACTGAAGTTGTTGAGGTTTGCGTAGTGTACTGTTTATGTCTCATCTCACCTCCACTCTTTCATGTCCTCATTTACTTGAGCATTACATGATCACTTCTTCCAAATGGTGTATCATATATAACATTCTCAATATTCAAACTCACATTGCCAGATACTGCTTGCATGAAGTTACATTGCAAGTGAAAATTTGCCTTTATTGAAGTTTTTGTCTTATTGGGAGTGCAGTTTCATCAAAGAACTTCTTGCTAAAGGCTTCCACATTACCTTTATACTAAATGTAGAGCAGCCTTAGGCTGCAGGAGTCAAGTAAAATCCTGGGTAACTTCACAACTCATTCAGAGAAATTTGACCTGGGATAATTATACAAAAACATCTGGACTAGTGTATGTGAACATAGGATCAAGTAATGATGGTGTATCAGTCCCTCTCACCAAAGAGTGCTTCCCAATATGCTGCTATGGGAAATTTTCTTGTATATACTCTAAAAGCTTGTGTCTTCATGACCTCCTCTCACCATGAGAATCCAAAGTCCCCCAGTCTGTCTCCTTAAAACTGAAATCCTCCATCATCAGTACTTTACCAGTTTATGAAAAGTGGATGTTTTACAGCATCATGTACCATCCAGATTGTTCCAAGTCACCATTATCACTGTATATTTGCTGTGGATCATTCCAGTTTTCTGGAGGATTATATAATACTAATACCATAATGTTCTCCTTCTCTAGTTACTCCTCCCATTATGTACTGCCTGAATAGGCCATCCTCCACTATTTCTTGAAACTTATGGCTATCTTTTACTAACAGGGCTAAGTCTCTCCCTAATTTGCCTCTCTCCCTTCGTACCATCATGTACCCTTATGGGCAAAACAGGTAAGGTCTTTATGTCTTTAGTGAGCCTTGTTTCCAAAACTCCAACAATACAGGTGCACTTTTCTTTATATGATCCTTGAATTTCAGCTCTTTACCATTTACTGTTAATCCATCAACATTTGGATATATCACTCTTGGTCTGACATTACCATCTTGTAACACTCCTGCCTTTCATGCAGGGCTGGCAAGGCTGCTCTGTCCTCTTGCCTCATTTTGCTTGTTTTTTTTCTTCTGAATGTATTCTTTGCTTCTGTCTCTCTCTTCCATCATTGCATTTGATAGACATATCACTGAATTCCAGCCTGCCTTTAAGTCTCTCAGTTTAATTAATTGCTTCTCAGCTAGAAGACTCCAAGTCAAACATAACTGCTTGCCTCCTTACGTCTTGATTATAACCACCAAGTCTTCATTCACCACCAAAATTGTGTCAGGCAGTTCCATAGCCACCAGTAATCTTTGAATAAGCATTTCTACCTTCATTCTTATTGAGTACATGATCCTCCAAAACAGAAATAGTCAGTGATTTACATACATTGATTTCCTGTGTAGAAGTCAATGTATGTACTTTTAGTTGTCTATTTATGGATATATGACTGGACTTTAAATTCTTAAGGTCCCTTATTTTGACCTCTTTTCTATCAAAGTATTTATAAAACTTCTTAACACAATAGCATCCTCTCTTCTTTCAGAAAGGTTGTTCTATCTGTCCTACACTCCATTGCTAAAGAAATACAATTTGTATGTCTTATGACTTTTCTCGTATTTTGTCTGATTTTATGACTTAATCAACTGGCTCCTCCCTATTTTAATGAAGAGCTTAATACCAACAATGTCAGATCTGTTCATAAACTTGAAAGTTATAATCTTGTCTCCCATTCTTTCCAAAGTAGGCAAGTCTCATCTATGCCTGCAATCCTCTCCTTGTGGTTCATTTCTTGCTGCTGAAACTTCTCCAGCAGATGTATTTTCTCAAAAGAGTTTGACCAAACTGGTGATTCATCCCGTAAGTTGGGCCTGATTTATGTTCAATATTTTTTCAACGACCTCTTCTTGCACAGAAGGTAATTTTAACATTGATTAGCTGAATACTACAAAGTTCACCTGCTGTACAGCTCTCACAGTGAGGATTTCTGTTGATAACCTGGGTATTGTGTAAACTCCCAAATCTTCCACACGAATTTCTGTAACAATCTTCCTGGGAAATGACACCAATAACCTGGTTTATTAAACTTTAATTTTGATGCCACCCAATTCATGGCTAAAGTGTGTGTGTGTGTGTGAGTACATGTGATAACCCACTTTTAGTTGTCAGTTTATAGATACATTCTTAAGGTCCTTTTTGTTGACCTCTCATTTCTGTCATACAGTTTATAGAACTTTTTAACACTTGTAGCAATCTCTGTTCTCTCACTATTTCTATATGCCCAGCTCTCTGTTACTACAGAAATACAATTTATGTTTTTTCAAAATTTTCTTTTACCAAGTCTAAATACAATTTATATCTTTTCTAACTTTTCTTTTACCAAGTCTACTTCTCTGACTTAATCAATTGGCTTCTGCCTTTTCCCATGATTACTCTTTATCACCTTACATATAGGTGAGCTGCATTTCATTAACCATATATTCTTATAAATATTCATAGATATATTTCTATAAGATATATAGTCCTGGCAAGTCATTTACATAAATCAGAAACAGCTATTACCCAACAACTACTATAACTCATTTTGAAGGGACACCTTTAATGCATCCTCTTTTCATTACTAGGGTCCTTTTGTAATTTTCAGTCCACTATTGTTGTCTTTTTATGTCCTTTTAAAACTATTATTGTGTTTACTCCTCCCAATAGAAAACATATTCCCCAATACCTTAAACATTATGTATCTTAATAATACTAGCACTTTTTCTTCCCCCTGACAAGAATACTCCTTGGTCCATTGCAGCATCTCGACCTCCAAATAATGTTTATGACTGTTTAATACCTTCTTGTAGTCTAAGAAGACAAAGTTCACTTACCCATCTCTGTCTCTCAGCCTATCAGGGCAAAAATTTGCTTTTGCACTTTTGACCAATAATTTTTTCCATTTCAAATGATCATACATTTGCCATTTCATCGTATTTCCCATTACTATACACAACATGCTTGTTAATGATACCAGCATGTAGTTTACTGCATTTTCCCCATCTCCTCACCATAAATAGGCACGACAGTATGCTCTCATCTGTTCTTTGACACAAGTCATGCTTCCATCAGTTTCCTGTTCATTTTAATCGTTTCAGTCATAGCCATATTGAAAAAGTTGTCTCCCCAGTCAAATGAATTTTAGCAAAATATGAAATATTAATAAAGATTATGAATCACCTACACAGCAAGAGCTATTTAAACCTGTTTTGTCATACATCTAAACCACGGCATGCTGTTTAGGTATCTAAATCTTAGCACATCACTGCCATTTAAAGCCACTAAATACTCAATTACCTTCACTCGTTTTCCTCTGCTGTGCATGGAAAATGAACTTTCCTCCTGACGTGTTGGATTATGACAGTTAGCATTTATCATCATCTGAAATCTTTCTTTACAATGTGCAATAGGGTTATGGGGTGGCCCACATGGATTACAGTAAAACGTCTTCCCACCATGGTTTTCCCTAGCAAATTGAAGCACAATTATTATGGACTTGTGGGCTAGTTAGAGTTGCCAGTGATGTGTGGCACCTGTGAAAGCCTCTAGTGAAAAAAAGAACAATTGGTTCCTTCAGATGTGGGCAAGAAAATTTACAGTACCTACAGTGTACTTACTTAGGGCTGTACCGAAAATCATATGCTGTTCTTAGTTAAGACCAAACTTAGGACTGTACCGAAAATCATATGCCATTCTTAGTAAAGACCAAAAGGGTTAAATGATCTGGTATCATCAGGGCCATGCACATTCTATGGATCAAGGTCCTTTATGAACCTACTTGTATCTTGCCTACAAATACACTTCTTTCCATTTTCTCTCCCTTTTTCTATATGATTAGTTTTGATAGTAATGTCTCTTCCCATGTGCATACACTCAGGAACATTGCATTTAGTTCCTAACATTTCCTTCTGTTTTGGAACACTACATTTAGTTACAAGTACTTCTTTCTGTTTCAACTACCCTTCACTCATCAGTCCTTCAGTGTGATTACTTGTTAACTGATAATTTATTCTAATTCATGAAAGTTTATAATTTGCCAAGCTCCATTTCTCTGCTCTCCTTCCTAAGTATATCAATTTTTCTCTCACTCCTTTGAAATGCTGCCTGTCTTCTGTACTGTCCATATCTTCATTGCTCATCTCTACTTTTAGTATCATATTGTCTTGTTAGATCATTTTTCTAAAAGCCTTTCTGTATTCTACCTTAGGCACTAATCTACTGACTATCACTACAGACTTCATAAAACCTTTTGGAACAGATCCATGCTCAAACAGCAGAACTCTGTCTCTAAATATGTTAAGCTTTGAGTTTCCCCTCTTTTATAGGGCTTTGATTCCTTTGTTGTTATTGTATATAAGGGACCCCATATCTCAAGCTTCTTTTTCTACCACAGTCACCGGAATTTCATTTTTTCTACATTATTTTCTTTCTTTATCTTGTCCTAGTTGTCTACTATTTTAATAGTGTAAGTACTTACTTTTCATGACTCTTTCCAAATGCTCAATTTGATATGATCCTAGTTGAATGACTCCTTGGCTCAGGTAAATGTTCCACTGTGGATCTTATGTGCTCTAATTGTCTTCCCTCGTCTCACCTTCTTCCAACGTGAACAAATCTAAGACTGTAGACTTTTCCCAGTACCTTCCTAACTAAACTTCTGGTACCTATTTTTGTTACCTTCCTTTGGAGCCTTTCCAGCATACACCCCTTTAATCCTTTGGAATCATAATTAAACTTCATGAAGTAGATTTGACATCAGCCTTTTTCAGCCAAGATGTGAAAATGTAGAGCCTTGTTTCAACAAGTTTATTAAGGCCTCAGGCTTGTGGTATGCATATATATATATATATATGATGCTTCCATATGGTGGATAAATGGAAGAAAACTAAAAAGTTGGAACACATACACAGACTTTTATTTTGAGCTTTAATTAAAAAAGGCATATTTGGTTGTAAAAAGTTCCAATTTGCTATTCATCTCATAGTACATTATAACAATACAATTATTCCTTAATGGAGCTCCTGTACTTTTGGGTGGCCACAAGGGAAATTACCAGATCCAAAGAAACCTATTTTGAATATTCATATGAACAAACAGTGCATGACAGTTGTCTAACATTAGAGCCACGTGGGACTTTTTCTTCTATAGCCATGGGATAGTTACTTCCTGAATCTATCAAGAAGCTCCACTGAAATAAAGTCAAATTCTGGACCCAGGGATTAAGTGGAGGTCTTGAATTGGTCTCAGTTACTCTTGGGTTTAGTAAATTTTGTATATATTTTTCCACACACCTCTTGGTCCATGAACTAAAGGTTATTCTGCCATTTACTACAACATTATTTACTTCTGGTAGTGCAGCAATACTACCATCAACTTAATGTAGTTTTCTGAACATTACTCAATCCATATACAGAAAATCAAATATACATTCACAAATGTATTTCTTTCCATAAAAACTCTTCTTATATCAATTACAACATCAACCCTCAATTCCATCTCGAGAAGATTCTGGTAATTGCAACCTTGCAGGGAGATGTTAGGCTACATTTCAATTTGCCCATCTACATCAGCATGCTTTTGGTTACCCTGAATTTCATCAACCATTATACGCCCAATGCTGGACCCAGTCTTTTTGTAAACTGTTACCATCCTGAATAATCCTTCTTTCCTTCCTCTCTCATAATTTAAACATTATATGCCAACACATTCACATGCACTTTAAGCCTTGTGTAACTACCTATTTGTACTGTATGGGAAGGAAGTTTTACATTCATGGGGCCCCATCTCCTGAACATCCTCAGCCACTTTTCATCTTAAATTTATGTATGCTGTCTGCGTTGACCATGTCTTCAGTCATTTTATTTTATCCAACCACCATCTTATGCTATAAAAATACTTCCTTACATCTTTCATAATGAGTTTCTTTCTTAATTTAATGTTATGTCTTCTGGTTGTTCGATCCTTATATCTCTCAAGCAACTTCACTGTTTACTTTATCAATCTGTTTTTAAAAACTTAAGGACTGTGATCAGGTCAACCCTCACTCTTCTCTTTTCCAAGGTGTGCAAATTAAAAGCATTTTTCTATAAAAATTAGTTCTCTTAATTCTGATACCATCTTTGTTCCTCTCCTCAGGACCTTCTCTATTAGGTCTCCATGCTTCTTTAGGTGTGGTGACCAAACTTCCATAAACATAAGAGCTTTCAGTACTTAACCACATTCTAGTTCTGGCTTTATGTATGATGTGAACAGCTTACTGAATAAATCCTTATCCATGAATATGTATGCTAAGATAATATATGCTATGATGTAGTTGGTTTCCTTACCAGTTCTCCTATGTTGGATGATGGCTTCAGGTTAGGGTCAATGTCAACTCCCAAGTCTTTCTCATACACAGATTCCCGCAGCTTGTCTTCTGCTAGATGATAAACACATCGAGACCTTCTTTCGCTATGACCCATCATCATCACTTTACATTTGCTCAGGCTGAACTTCATCAAGCATGTATCAGTCTGTCCAAATTCCCTTATAAGGTGATGCAATCCTCAGTGCTGTGTGTGTAAAGTGTGTGTGTGTGTGTGTGTGTAAAGTGTGTGTGTGTGTGTGTGTGTGTAAAGTGTGTGTGCGTGCGTAAAGTGTGTGTATGTGTGTGTGTAAAGTGTGCATGTGTAAAGTGTGTGTGTGTAAAGTGTGTGTGTGTGTGTATGTAGTGTGTGTGTGTGTCTCTGTGTGTGTGTGTGTGTGTGTTTGCCCATAAGCTTGTGTAGTCCATTTTGGGAGTCTTATTTTGTCCTGTTCATATTTCATCATGTGTTTATGTGTGTATATTATCATGTGTGTTTGTGTGAGTTGGGAGGGGGCTATCTTAGAGTAAATCTAAAAAAAAAAAGGTTGAGTGAAGTATTCCACCACTTTACTTGAAGCAATGCTGCTTCCTTCCTTTCAGTAATAAAGAATGGTCCAAGCACATCAACATGAAGTCTTTTAAAGTGAATGGTCTGTCCTAACTCTGCTAAGATGACTATAATACCAAAATTCACTTTCAAATTTAGATGTTTATGACCTGATATTCAAGCAAAAATACCTCAGCCTTTCATTAACAAAATGCAGATCTAAACACTATGATATTTTTATTATAATTTTACAAATATTTATGAGATCTATAAATACATCTATGGCAAAAATTCTACTAACTTTAAACACCTTCATCCCCTTACTACTGATGAGTAGTAATCTCTTGCTTATAAGATCTATTAATTCAATAAGGACCAATGTAGACCACCAACTCTGAATGAAATGCACATTACAAACACATCAGGTGTGTCTGTGCATATACATCAACCTAAGGTAAATCACAGAGCTTGAATGCTAGGACTGAACAGGTCTAAAACTATTGTCTAAATACTTCTATGACTCAGCTAAAAAAGATACCTCAGGAAAAACTGTGATAACCTTTGCCAAAATATACATGAGAACCTATGAACTACACTACGCTCACTCAGTCTCCCAATATATATCATCATTTAGTCTTCATAAATCTAATTTTTTCTTGAATATGTACTCATTCATTTTTCTTCCATGATATTCAGCTATATGCATTTTGTTTAAAATAAATACTAATTGTTCTCTTTCAACAAATTCTACTCAATTCTTGTCACAACTCATATTGAACAGTCATAAGTGTCAACCATCACCTAAAGTACCAGGCACTGTTAAGGAAGGCACCAAGGAGACTCGCAAGTTCCTGTGTACATTTTGTTTTATTGATGAACATTTTATTCCCACAAGCGGGACCTGCCAAGACCACATAACCGCACCGCTCTGCCCCCACAAAGTCTGCCCTCCTACTTCCATCAAATATGTTTAGATTTTATTCTACTACACAATGCAAATAAATTCCTTAGCTCCTGGCTATCTTCCATTCTCCTTAAAAATGTCTATCTTTCCCTTTCTGTTTATCTATTTATACACTATAAACATTTGAAATTCAGTCATTATCAAAATTTCACATATGATCACCCTATATTAAAATACTAAAATATTTTCCATGTGTTACTGAAATACCTGAGGTCCTCCACTAAATTTAAAGGCCCTTCTCAATTAAAATTTCTAAATGTAATGTCAATATCCACAACATAGTATTTTTTCTTAATAGTATTATCACTAAACAGTGCATTGGTGCCAAATACAAACAACTTTCAATGTCTATGTGATAATCTGCAATGCATAACCACTGCCAATAATCATAAATAAAATCTCTGAAATGGTATTTTTTAATTTTCCAGCAAGCACACAATATTCAATAACACCTATAGATCTGTTAATAAGCTCCACCTCATTGCAATTAGTGGTAATTATTTGGTTCAAATGAACATTTTTATAGGCTAAAAGCTGAGCCATCAGTAATCTAACTGGTAGCTTTCAGCAAAAGAATTGGCATATTCAACACATTATTCAGCAGTAAAACATTATAATCATAACTGAAAATATGCTAATTACCTTCAACAAAAAGTATATGGGCTGTAGTGAGAATAAATCACTATTTCTAAGCTGTGTGAATTTATTAGCTTTAAAACTGTGGACTGTAAGTTTGATTAATTAATTTCTACAGAGGGTAGTTTTCCAACAAAAGTACTATGTTTCTCAATAAGATTCCTTACCCTATTGTAGATGATCATAATTCCAAGTTGAGCATTATAGATAACAAATATTAAGTCTCACTGAAGTAAAGCAAATTTCTATCAGTACAAATTGTATTATCTTAGGTCACCAATGCTGGACAGTATGGCTTTCATCCATTACCTGGAATGGAATTTTTAACCATTTATATAATCATTTTGAGGTAATATAACAATCATCCATACATACACACACACATACAACTCTGTTGGTACGATTAAGTCAAACATATTATTTGCTTCTTCAACATCATCATTCCAACAAGCAATCACTTTTACACTTTTACTAGACAGCATCACCCTAACAAGAGAACATGTCTTTTTTTGACCTTATGACACTGTAACAATTATCACTCAACAAACCTTCAAATACTATTGAGGGGCAGAGCAGACAGTGCCACTTGTAAAATTATAGGCAGTTACTAATGCTGACATGTTATAAATGAAGCTATAAAGACAATACATAAACTATAATATGGGTATCTAGTCAACTGAACATCTGCATACAGAAAAAATATACATAGGTTACAGAGCAATACTCAATATTCAATACAGAAAACTTGACATTAATACATAAAATACCAATGAAACCCAGGCACAGACACCCACAACTATGCTACTGGTTATAGGGACAGAGAAGGGGAGAACACCAAACACTGGCAGTGGCCATCTACTACCATCCTAAGACTTGCCCAATACCACAAACATTTACGTACATCCACTTGTCTTTGGAATCTGGATCATATAACAATGCATGCTCATACATGGTAAGAAAAGACCTCTGTGGCACAGCCAAGTTCCCCAAATGATAGTAGCTGTCTACTTGCTAAATAATGCATCTTCCCCAAAAAAATCTGGCAAAACTTTCAGGATGATTTGATGATCAGAAATCTTGATTATACATATCCATAAATCAAGTACAATGCAACGGTTCCTTTTCCAAGACAATAAGAAAGAAATACCAGGGAAGTCCATGGCAAAGTCCAACAAACATCTATCCATAAAAGTACTCTTAAAAAAATGTTAGATCATTCTGACTTCCTCCAGGCACTCAAATTATATTCTGTAAAAGTTTCATTGGATGTGATCAAAAAGTCTAAATACCATAACAAAAAAAAGACCTCATGAGGGGAAAAAAAAGGCAACTGTACCCAAACCACACAAACTGCTTATGCTCCAAGATACAGAAAATGATGATAACGGTTCATTTGCTCTGCAAGCTGTTCCCTCTAAAGCTAAATCCCTGACACATCCCTGACAAACAAGAGGCAGCATATCAGAGCTAGACCGTAGCTGAAGTGGCCCATGCAGCTTCTGTGACAAGGGCACAGCAAAGGTCAAGGTAGCAGGACACAACGGTAGGTGGTCTTGATACATGGCAGCATTCCAACAAGCACAAGTGACCTTCACAACAGCACCAAGCAATTGCCAACTTTGAACTTCATTCCCAGTGTTTTCCATATTGATTTCATTGGCCTGTCATCAGTTCGTTTTCTATCATCACCACTAGATACCTAGCACATCCATAATACCACGGTCACAAGAGTTGCTTTTCATAATTTACATCTTTAGTCTGTTTTTTGATACCATTTTGAAGTAAGTGTTTTTGAAAAGGTGATTCCACTGAACCAGTAAGTCTTTTGTAATATCAATAATTAGATGATAGTAAATGGTAACACTAACAACTACAGTTATTTCAGTTAAATGAGGCACTGCTGAGACAAACCAAGTTGAGTCTGAGGTTCTTCAAGGTTTTTTTATGTTCAAGAGCATTTACAATATCACTTTAAACTACACAATAGCAAACTCTCAGGCACTAAGAAATAAACACCAAAGTACATTCCAACCATCCCTTGCTTTATCACTCTTGCCACAGCTCTGGGCTTACAATATAAATCTTCACTGGTAATCAACAGCTTGTCCTCTTCACTAAAACTTTTTTCAGAATCACTGCTTACATAACATGATCACACTGGTTAATTTCGTTTTTCAGTTTCCAGCTTCTACTTAAGATAACCAAAAGAACCAAAAATGCTCACTCTCTATATTATTGGATCCAATCACAGGCAAAATTTTTTTGTTGTTGTTTATTTATTTAACAAAATGAGCAAGGCAGCTGGTGGCCCCAACTCTTTATGTTTTGCTTGGCAGCTCTCAGGTCCCCCGTGTGGGTTCTGTCAGTCATCCGGCTTTCCAATACATGCCGCAATTGTACGATTATAGGAGGATTAGATTAAATATATATATTGTGTTCCATTCCCCTAACCACAACAGTGAAAGAAACAAAAGGATAACAATGACAATGGCATATTCTTTGCAGTTCTTAATGCCATGTGTTCTTCAAGTAAGTGACAAATCATTCGTGACAGTTATCTTTACTCTGTGATATCACTTAAGCTGACAAACAGGCTGGTGTAGTTTGGTGCTAATGGGTGCCTGTCTAAACTTGAACAGTGGACGAAAACAGTGTTTCAGTGCACTGCTACACTTCTCACAATTATGGAGCAGTAATCCAGGCTGGACATTTTATGACATTGTGTAAAGTGCAGTGCAGCATTTTCAGTTTCCTAGTTTTATTGATAGCTTCCCCATCACTAGGTTTCAAGTCGGCAGACACTCAGAGGCTCCAAGTGGGCACTAGCGAGCCTCCTTGGGTCCATCAACTACACATGGTCACCAAGTTCCTAGGATCGAGGATATCAGTACCTTCACTGCTAAAAAAACACTTGTCAGCTTGGAGTATCTTGACTGCAAAACTTTCAGGTCAGATTGTCCAGCAATGTTTTTATTCCATTTCACATTCATGAAAGAGCCAATGGTCCATAAGATACTTATAATTTTTCAAAGTACATTATCCTTCAGGCCAAGTCTACAATAGCAAACAAGATTTGTTCTATAGAAAGTTTTTTTAGTATGTCACAGAATAAAGTCCCTCAGTTTTCATTTCAAGAGGGAGTCAACATACACTGTGGTTCAATTTATGATTAGTTACGTGCACCACGGTGGTGCGGATGATGTCCACCTCGTCCTCGCCCACCACCCATTCCACCCCGATGGTGTTCACGGTGATCACGATGGTCACGCTGATCCCGGTGATCTCGATGATAATGATCACGGCTATCTCGATGGTCTCGGTGGTCTCTTGCATGGTCGCGATGGTCTCGATGATCTCGATGGTCCATGCGGTCGTTGCGGCGATCATCTCTATCCATATCCTGTTGAATTAATCATTGTGAACTCACTGAGCAGCAAAAATTTTTAAAGTCAGGCATGTTAAGAGAAAAGTAATGTTGGCTGTAGATCACACAGATATGGCAAATGAAGATAAGAGAAAATAGAGAAGATGAGTACAAAAAAATTTTCTGAATACAATCTGACTGATGAACCCAGGTTACATTTGCTCTATGACCTTCTGACCAAGCCAATTCTTATGAAAGATGTGACTGAAAATGTTCTAGAGAACTAATCATAGTATCCTCCCATCACTACCATTGAATAAAATTAAACAGTTTGCAATCACCATATCATAAAGATGTGTACATGCTGTCATTAGCAAACAGAAAGAGCTAATTCAATTCCTGCTTTCACTTTCAAGGCTTACAACCTATTTCTTTTCAACTTAAAAGCAAGCCATGAGATTTAAGGTATTCAGAAATGTCATTCAGGCATCAGAAAAATAATGTACTCAAAAATACATGTCAATTCACACACAAGAAAGCAAAGTCCTATTACAGAAGGATATATATATATTTTTCCTTTTTGTCAAACTACTTCTACAACTACCACTTCTACTACTAATAATAATCTACCTAACTATATATCTATATCTCTTATGCCTATTCCCACCTGAAACTCCCTCAAGAGGGTGGCCATGACAATAGAGTCTCCATAATTAGTGAACTCCAGTCCTGCTTCTTAGCCTTTTGTGCCTCGCTGTTACCAGGCCCCTTTGGCAGAGGGTAACTCTAACACAGTGTTTACAGAGGCTCCTACTTAATGTTATTACTGACTACTACTTCTGTCTAATGTTTCTACCTAATGCTCCTGCCTAAATAATAATAATAATAATAATAATAATAATAATAATAATAATAATAATCCCTGGGGATAGGGGAAAAAGAATACTTCCCACGTATTTCCTACGTGTCATAAAAGGCGACTAAAAGGGGAGGGAGCGGGGGGCTGGAAATCCTCCCCTCCAGTTT
>JAUUDW010000036.1:587072-601883 GCA_032361385.1 Panulirus guttatus
GATTCCCTTGCTTTTACCAGAACTGTAGAATTCATTAGGGTTTCTATTGCTATTTCGTATTCACCAATCACCCTGCTTCATACCGCATGTTGTCCTCAGGTATTTGGTTTCCAACATGTCCATCCTCCACATTTCTTTTATATTCTGGCTCCAAGACTCGCACCCATACAATACTATTGAGGCTACCATACCAAAAATCATGTCAATCTTTGTATACACTTCTCAGTGCACCCAGGGCCGTAGTCCTCCTGTACTACCACATGATTCATCTACCAAGTACCTAAAGCTTTCTGCTTTTACCAGGTTCCCCTCATTCAGACTTACACAAATGCCTCTGTTTTGGCTTCCCAGCTAACTCTAATTGCCTTACTTTGGTTAACATAAACTCTCAACTTCTTTCATTTCTCACACACTCCCAAACTCAGGAGACCTGCTTCTGGAGTATTTTTATTGAGTCTGCAACCTCATGACATTATAGACCTGTCCCTCTTTCCAAGCCCTTTGCATTTACCTCTCCCATCACCCTTTCCATGAAAAGATGAAACAGTCTTAACGACAAAACACATTCTTCACGAACACACCTTCACTCGGAACAACTTACCCTCTTCCCTTTTTACTTACATGCCAAACTCTCAGGATAAAGATTGTTCATTGCTTTTAGTTGCTTTCCACTCTCGTACCAAATATTCTTATGTGTTCAACAAGGCATCTCTTTCAACCATATCGTGCTTTTTCCAGGTCCATAAATTCTTTTGCTTTCATGTGTTTGTTGTGTCCCACATGAGTGAGGTAGCATCAGGAACAGGTGAATTAGCATAGAAAAAGGATCTTCACTTGGGTCTTTTGCTTGTTCCAGCATATGGAAAATGATACAGGAGGGGAGGATTTCTTGTACCCAACTCCTACTCCTGAGTTGCCTTTTAAAACACACAAGAGATACATGGGCAGTATTCTTTCCGCCTGACCCTAAGTATAAAGTCCATAAATGCCACTTTCAACTTCATCTCTCCTGGAGTATTTTTCATGCTTATTTTTCAGATATGGTCCTTACATTTTCTTCCATTTATCATACCATGTTGAGGAGCAACATGGTATGATAAATGGTCTGCTTTTCCAAAAAAGGAACAGAGAAGGGGCCAAGTGAGGATTTTCCCTCCAAGGCTCAGTCCTCTGTTCTTAGTGCTACCTTGCTAATGCGGGAAAAGGCAAAAATAGAGACTATACATGCCACCAACCTGTCACCAATCCTCCATACACAGTATAATACCTTTATGATTCAAGCATTCACTTGTGTCTTCTTACTTTTACATAGGGGCAACTTAAATGCATTGTCAGTCCTTAGGAACTTCCTTTTGGACCACATATACTTTGAAAATCCTAAATGACCAGTCAGTAACATTGTCACCCTTTTCTTTGTAAGTATGTCTGCAGTCCCAGCCACTTTTGTTGCTTTGCCACACAAAATCATATGCAAGGTTTTTATCACCTTTCTTTTCACCAAACAATTTACCATAACCTTCGTGCAGATCATACCACTTCACCTAAAACCCACTTTTCATCTGCCACATTTGGCAGTTCCTCAAAATACTCACTCCATCTTGTTTTCACTTTTTCCTCTCCTGTTTCTACTTCCTCATCTGCTGCCCACATGGCAACTCCCTTTTGTTTTCTTTTCACATTATTCACCTCCCCTGAACATTTCTTTATTCTCTCTAAAGTTCACCAATACCTGCTGTTCCCATTTGTCATTTGCTGTCTTTTTCCAGTCCTTGTACCAAACTCTTTTTGTGGTTCCTTTTTTATATACTGCTTCCATTTTCTCAGTGTACTTATGGTACACATAAAACTTGACTATATTCAGATCTGTTTGTCCTAGTATTTTTTGTTCTTTGTATTGTAAGTGCATGCATGAAGAAGAGTGGGGAAGAAGTCAGTTCAGATATCTTTCACACTTTGTTTCCTAGCAAGCTATTTTAGTTATCTTTGTAGAAACTTTAAAACTTATTACTGCATGTATTTTTCCCAAAGTTTGAACCCTATATTGTATTATGTAGGTTACTTAGATTAATTTAAGAGGCTGTTAGTGGGGATTCAAATTTCAATAGGTAGTTTTGCTACTACCATCTCACTATATGTGCTCCTGTATCTGTTTCAAAATTTGAACCAAAACAAGATAGGGTCTCACACGCATGATATTGTAAAATGGAGACTGCAGCTCTTGCTGGCGATGGTTGAATTTGGCATTTCGAAAAATTAAGTCCCCAACTGTTGCCTCTTCTCCAAGGGATTTGATCATATTATTAATATTCTCCTATAATATGCCATATTTCACTATTTTTTTAAACTGGTGATTACTTTTATATCACATAATTCATTTTGAAACAAAATCAAGTTATAGTGTAATAGAAACATCAATGGCCTTCAAGCAGTCAGTGTAATGTTGCAATGAGGGCATTAGATAGAAAATTATATGTGTTCAGGAAACAGTTACAGTAGTGCTTCTTTACTGCTTTTAAGTTTTTATATCAAGCACACTGAAATTTACTGAACACCTTGGTGTTTTCTGCCACCTCAGTTTCAGAAATTCTCATTGGTGGGTAGTACTGCCTAGATTGGGAACCAGTAAATTAAACTCTCATTAGAGAATGTCTTGCCAGTATAGTGATGCCAAAAGGACTAGTAGGTAGTTAACAAAGACTTTGAACCCAAAGTAAGAGAGGGAGTAGCAGCTGTGGAATGACCCTTGTAAGAGAAGGGAGAGGGGAGTTATGAATGAACCAAAAAGGCTTCTGAATAGATTTGGTGAAGTTAATGTTAGAAGTTCATTAAGAATTGAAACAAGCTTCAAAACTCAAAGCAGCAGAATAGTGGATGCATAGAGCAAACTGAAAAAAAGAATATGCAAAAAACATGAAAAGATAAGAGTACTGTTTTGTATAATGTGTTGAAAGTTTATGAGGTAGGTCACCTTAAGGGTAGAACTCCTTCCATATATTGCTCAGATTGGTGATAACAAGCTTCCATTGGGTATGATGCTTGATTGAAGTATGCACATATGCACACTTACCTTATAAAAGTAATGTCACAATGAGGATACAGGTTTTTATTTTTGGTGAGTTATATCTAGTGAATCTCTTTCTTGTGTTTTATCTGTTTTTGTGAATACTGTATCAATGATTTATTTGTCCTGCAGGAATTTGGTATCGGCATCTCAAGATGGCAAGCTCATAGTATGGGACAGTTACACAACAAACAAGGTGCATGCCATCCCCCTCCGGTCCAGCTGGGTCATGACCTGTGCCTATGCTCCCTCGGGCAGTTATGTTGCCTGTGGAGGCCTTGATAATATCTGTTCCATATACAGGTGAGTTAAAAGAAGAATGCTATCTTTGATTTTTAGGTCTGAAATATGAAGAATGCCTATGATATGGTTAGGAAGGGCACAAATTTACAGTTTGTTTCTCAGGTTAAAACAGTTAGCTTCCTGGATGTATTGTAAGTAAGGATATCAAATAATAGTATTTTCATTTGGAAGTATTTTGGGTTAGAAGGATGTTTTGCTTTTAAGAGTTTATAGAGTTTATGAGGGATATAGACACAGAAAATTCGACGCAGATCACGCTCCTAGATATTCATGGGGATTACAGTCATGGAAATTGGTGCGAATGTAAAATCTACAGTTGTTGATACTTAAAGCTTATAGGAAAAAGTGGGTTAGTTGAATTGCTTCTATTTGTACCTAAATATGGGAATGATTAGTAAAATTTGAGGATGGATATGTAGCTTCTGAACTAACAGATCATGATATGTTGTTCTGACATTTTATGTCTTGTTATGACAGTTTATATCCTGGTGCCCCCACGGTAAATAAGTCGGTTCCTAAAGGAACTGTACTTGTACCCTTACTCTTCCTCATTCTTGTATCTGTTAGTGATGTAGACACAAACTACAGTTCCATACCCTTTGCAGATGATATTAGACTACAGTGATTATGAAAATGTCATGAAAAGAAGATGCTTAGAGAAATTATTTAACGACAAAGCCTTTAGTCAGGTACCATTGATTTGTAAACTGTTTGCCTTTCTGTATTAAGTCTGCTGCTCTCTGAGCGTAATAAATTGATAAAAACAAAAAACAGCCTTTAGTCTTCTACTGGGCAACTGAAAAAAAGCATTCATATCAACTGGAATAAGTTCCAGCTCTCCCAGTATGGTGAAACTTAAGAAATTAAGAACATTACATGACACCAGATGGACACAGGCACCGTCCTAACCTGATTGAGTAGTATGAAATACCTTAGAGTCGTAATGTCTAACAACCTCACCTTCAGCAAACAGAACAAGGCAGCAAACAGCTGCCCCTTCCAAAATCATGGTAGGATGAATCTTGGGGAACTTCAAAGAAAATGAAGGAAGAATAAGTGATAGTACACTTCATGGCACTATTACTCTCACAAATAACTAATAGAATACAGCTGCAAACTGACATCCATTAGTAAGGCAGAACAAACAAAATTCCAGGGCTAGGAAGCATTCACAATCCATTAGCAAGGCAGAACAAACAAAATTCCAGGGCTAGGAAGCATTCACAGATCCTTCATAGCCTGTACTGATGTGATTAAGGAACTGAACTATTGGGAGTAACAAATTGGTTAGGTTGAACTGTAATGCAGATGGGAGGGGTATATCTTCATTTACATCTGAAAAATCCAAGAATATATAGTCTGAAGCATACACTCACAAATAATTCCCTGTTGGCACAACACTGTAAAATATTTTCCCAAAGAAGCAAAAGATGTGCTAATCACAAAATGAAATACTTTCAGCAT
The DNA here is from genome assembly GCA_032361385.1 of Panulirus guttatus. Taxonomy (NCBI): domain Eukaryota; kingdom Metazoa; phylum Arthropoda; class Malacostraca; order Decapoda; family Palinuridae; genus Panulirus; species Panulirus guttatus. The sequence continues at coordinate 591,901 of JAUUDW010000036.1, forward strand.
CCAAGGCCCATGACTATTCAGCACGAGACTTACAGACATTAGGAACATTGTAGGTTTTTAGGAAGGCCCAGGATACGTAGTTACAAGGTATGCTGGACCTCCAGGGCAGTGGTACATATGTGGACCTTCAGGCCATGGCTTCCAACAGACGAGTTAGCCAGCATTCCAATCCAGTAGGTTGAACCCAGCCCTAGTTGTGGGGTTTAGAAAACCTCCAGCCAGAGTCCTTGTTAGGTATTCCCAGTCTTGATGAAAAGAGTTGCTATTGATACTTTCTTCATCTTTTGCTGTAGATCCCAGTAACGTGTGTAAGGGGTTATTTGCCTCCAATCCCCTGCAACCTTCCTATCCCAGTCCATAAAAGGGTCCACCTCAAATGCCTTGTCAGCTGGGACATTAGTAGAACATCACATCTGATGACAAAAATTGCAGTTTAGTGGAAAAAGGCAAGATATTTTAGGTGTGAGAAACACTCACAAGGAGGGAAGCAAATTATTCATCGCACCATGGGATGAACCCACAAATAGACAAATATGTACAGCGGTGAATGTTTCACAGATGTATTTACTGTGAAATCCTCCACGATTGATTAAAACTGCTATTGCCTTATCCACAAATGTTGAGGGTTGCCAGTGTTTTTTTTTTTTTCCAGATTACATTATTTGTATTAGATGAATTTTTTATAATATAAATTTTTATATTGATACATATCTTTTCCTCTCATGTGTAGGTTTCATAATGAATGTGTTTTTACTTGATGGATATTGTTTTTTGAAATTACATGTTGCTAATGCTTGATAATCCACAGCCTAAAGACGAGAGAAGGCAATGTGAAAGTGAGTAGGGAGTTGCCTGGTCACACTGGTTACCTAAGTTGCTGTCGGTTTGTAGACGACAACCAAATAGTCACAAGCTCGGGAGATATGACGTGGTAAGTATCGGTTGTTGTTACTGTTTTTCTTAACATTAATTTCATGTTGCACTACATTTCTACCTTGTGAGAGGAAACCTTTACTCAGATTCCCAATCTTAAAGTAGTAGTGAATTTAATGCTCAGTATTTTACACTAATCAAATATGGTCTTTTCCTCCAGTACTTGAGTTTTTCTTGGATTTTCTTATTTTCATATAGTTTAAGCTTTTCACATTTCCTCTCATTCATATCCCTTTGAAAATTTCTGATATTTGTAGCTTATAAACTTAAGTACCTTCAAGGTAGAGAAAGTTCTGTTATTGTATGCATAAACTTCCTGACCTTTTAGAGATTGTTATTTCATTTGATGAACACTCTAATTTCCCCACTTACTTTGCATGCTGAGTGTGCATAAATTGAATCCTGTCAATAAGATGCACATCTTAACTTCCCTTTTAAGCTTGTTGATTTTCCACGACATTAGATGCTCCACCACCATGTTTTCCTGTCCCCCACCTCTTTGAGGTATTTTCATAATTCACCTGCATAGAGTGTTTGATAAGCATATGAGCAATTAGATGATTATAGTAAATCATGAAACATTTTATGACTTTGTATGAATTCAGTAGCTCAACTGGTTTTGCAGTGCATTGCCAGACTAAATAGTTATTTAACCTTGTATGACTTGCTACTGTACTGATAAATTTTTCCACTGTTCCTGATGATGTGTTGCTACTCCCTTCAGAATTCATTCTTTATGAATAAATAGGTCTTTAACCTCTTAAGGATCATATATACATTGGCTGTTATTAGATTAGTAAGAAGCATATAGACGAGAATTTTTGTCAGTTTTCTCAGTGTTTTCTTTATGTAAATGCTGTCAAGGTAGTAAATATACCACAGGGAGTTGGGTGCCCCTTCTATTTGCTAGCACTCAGACTTGGGGCTGGGGACCCCAGTTCTATGAATACCCCAACAAAAGGTGCGTGTAGCCTTGGACAAAAGCGGCATGCCTTCTAGTTTTGGCTAGAGATGCAGGTTTGTATTGATGAATGAAGTGTGAAAGGAATAATAGCATGTATGCTGACATTTTTAGGAAGGGAAAACTATACTTGTTAAGTTTTTGTGAAACAAAAGTAAGGTGACATGAACCTTAACTAGGATGGAATGAAGGTTTTGACATCATTCTAGTAAGATTATACAGATGGTTATTTAGAAGTTATGGCATTATTGATTAACTTTTACAGTGCTCTATGCCTTATATGAGAAATCACCTTGAGTTGCTTTGTGCCTTTTTTGAATTCCCAGTTGATGTATGATTCCATCTGTTATCCATAGATATAGTTAGCAACCTAAAAACACTGCTTGAAAAAGTATCACTCATTACAGTCATCCATGAATTGTCAAAGAGAATGTAACTGTCATGTCGGTCGGAAGCAGTATGTACCCGCCAACTGTTGTTGTCATTTTTAGAATTAAAGAAACCGTTTTCTTGTATTAGTGTTTATATTTTTGGTTGAAAATTAGGATGATTTTTTTATTTATTAATGGAAATGATGTTCTTTGTGTGTTGTGTGTTGTTAGAAAATACACAGATATGAAGAATGTAGATGATAACATATTGGATGAGGAAAAGCACTTTTTTCACACTTGTTGCCAATTCCTGCATTTGCTCACATCCACCTTGTAGCTTTCATGCATAATGCTCCAAAATCAGAGCCTCATATCCACAGTTAAATTCCATGGACCTTGCCATTGTTTCCCCAGACTGCTTATCATTCCCTGGCTCAGCCTGATGACAGCATGTCTTCCCTGTAAACAACTTCACTCCAGTTTGCTTTATCTCCTGTACACTTTGTGGCCTGAATGTTCAGGCCCTAGTAACTCGAAGCATCTTTAGCTCTATCCATCCATTTTTTCCTGTGATTCCCCGTCTTCCTTATTCCTTCCACTTTAGACATACACCCTCTCAGCAGGGTTGTAATTGAGAGGGGATGAGGGGGATTGGAAACCCCCTTGTTAAGTCAGAAGCAGAGTGTATCCCATTGTTTTTTGAATAAGTAAGGGATGGCATTCCCCCAGTTAGTTCAGGAAGAATTACATGACCACCTCATTTTTGATAAACTGAAATACACTTGAACATCAGCCTAAATATTATGGGGGAAAAGATCACGGAAAACAGAAATATATTTCACTTGAACATCAGCCTAATTATTATAAAAAAAAGAATCATTGAAAACAAATATATTTCCTTAAACCCCTTGTTCACTCTGAATCAAATAATCCCCTTCTTTTTAGTTAATTGAAATATACCTCTACATCATCTTAAGTATTATTGAAAAAAATCACAGAAAATAGAAATATAATCCTTGAATCGATCATGCCTTTCTAATTGAATTGGATTAAGTGGAATTTTGTGATAGGAAAATAATGATGTTCTAAGATATTTGAAAATGAAAATTATCAAATAAGCTGTTATTATGTACCACAGTGAAAAAAATTTTGGAAAAAAAAATTGATTTACCACAATTTTAACCTTAAATATCACCAGAATGTAACATAATGCACTTGCATTTTTTTTTTTCATGGGAGGGGTTTGTACACCATTAGGCACTAACTTACAAAATGTCCTTATGTACTGTTAAAGATTTTTTGCATGCAAAATGTTTACTTGTCTTTTTCACATTCTCTTTTTTTCCTGTGGCTTGATAGGCAGTTCATTTAGGGTCTCCTCCTTCACGCCCAGAGCAGCTAAGACTACGTAGCTTCTTGTCTGCTGTTATGCATGTTACAATTGTGAGTGAGGAGTTGGTCTGACTTTAAATGCTAAGATCTTGGACTGGTGAAATATTTTGATTACGTGCCATGCAGCTAATATGCAAGTTATGTGGTTTTTAGATAAAATTTACTTGCTTTGTCTCTCATAAGAACCATCTTACTAATGAGACTAAATTCATTCGTACTGCTGTGTGTGGTAAGTTTATTGAGTGCAAGTTTTCATCAGAGCCATGTTATTATCAAACTTTATTGATTAAAAATTGCTGTTTCTGTTTATTTATTTTTAAAACTATGCCCACTGCATCCATGGATTCCCCTTCTCCCCTTACACACACACACACACACAAATAGGAGTGTAAAACTCACTCTCTGTTAAGTAGAAATAGGTAATTATACAGTAAGAGCTTAGTGTATGTGGGTATTTTATTGGTTGGACGTACTGTTTATACTTTTACAAATAGTGTTAGTCCAACTATACTTTATATTTTGATTTCATCATAAATGCAGTATTCATGTATTTGTATTACCTTTATCATTTATTATATAACCCCAGGGCCCCTTTTATATACAGGGACTCCTATAGGGGCTGCACTTTACACTAGAGCAAGGGAATGATGGGCTCTTTTGGAGGAAGAAGGTCCTTGATGAGACTACTTCTTTTCAACCATTGATATTGATATGTCTGCAAAAGATGATATCTTGCTTGCAGTGTAACCATTAGCAGTTGGAGTCCAGAAACACCTACATTCACTAAACTTGCACACTCTTTTATTCACCATTGCCAAGAATTCTCTTGTAGATACATTTTTTATGTCACCTTATGCAACCTAGAGCTCTTCTTTGCTTTTAGAATTCTTCAAATTTTGTGCCATCATCCATGCTTACAACAATAACTTCTCCCATGTCATCTCTCTGAACAAGCAAAAAGAATTAGTAAATGATAAATAATAGAAAAGTATATGTATCATTTCACTTCATACGTGTTATACATTGGTTTATGATGGGAATACTATACAGTGTTCTCTTATATACTCCTTACTTAATTGCACTGATATCTAATAAATCTCTTTATTTCAGTGCTCTATGGGATATTGAGACAGGTCAGCAGTGCACACAATTTACAGGCCATACTGGGGATGTGATGTCCCTATCCTTGTCACCAAACATGAGGACCTTCACATCAGGTGCCTGTGATGCCTCGGCCAAGTTATGGGATATTCGTGATGGCATGTGCCGCCAGACCTTCCCGGGACATGAATCAGACATCAACGCAGTAACAGTAAGTAAACCTTGGACTTTGGTGCCTGCACCAATATTTTAAAAAGCTTATCTTATTTAAGCATCACATTACAACATTAGCTGAAGATTCTTTGCTTAGTGAGGTTATTTTTATTTTTTTCTGTGCAGTTTCATTACCACCTTAGCGAGGTAGCCCCAGGAACAGACATACAGTAGCCCCATTTGCACATATCCAGTCTCTGACTGTCATCTATTATACAGTGAAAATGGAGATTTATCCTTGGGCAAAATCTCCCTACCAAAAGCTGGAGTGTTTAATGAGTGCCATGATATCTCCTGTGAGCAACTGTTCCACATTTACAGGGGTTTTATTTGCCCCAGTACTGCTTGCACATATAAGCCAGCTCTTCCCCCACCAAGTACTTCACTAAGTTGGAATCAGAAACCCTCTGCCAATTGATTCTCCAGCTATCACCTATCATCAACTATTACTTTCCTTTTACCATAATGTTTGCTAAAATGTTTCTATAGCTATTTGATACATTGCATGCACCTGGCTGCTGGTTTCCATAGATTGGTGCATCTTGAGAAAGTTGATTAAACTTATGTATAAGTGCCAGGAGACATAGTTTTATGTAAAAGTTCATTGAAGTTTGAAGGGGTAAAGTTGTAATGAGATGGCAAACACATAGATATGAAGGAAGCATATATTGGTACTTTGCATCATGTGATGTAGAGAATATTGAGATTATCATGAAATGGCTTGTATTCTTTGTACAAAATCTCATCGTTGTTTGTTATGACAAAGCTGGGTATTTTTGAAGATAAAGTAGTCCCTTCTATGTTATATGGGTACAAGTGTTAGGTCTTAAATTCCAAAGAATGGAGGAGAGTAGATGTGTTGGAAATGAAATGTATGAGGACAATATGTAATGTGAGGAAGGCTGATCATGCAAGGAATGACAGAGCAAGATGTGCACATTTTGATTGTGAGAACTGACTGGGGTGTGCTGAAATGGTTTGAATATGTTGAGAGAATAAGTGATGAAAGACAGATAGAAAGGATCTATTTGGCAGAAATGGGGGAAATAAAGAGGGGAAAATTTGGGAGATGGAGGAGTAGAGTAATAGAGGCCTAAAGGTGCTGGTGCCTGAACGTTCAGAAGGGTGAGATGTGTGCATGGAATAAAGCAATTAAAGCCGTGGTATATGGGTTGGTGATTTGTTGTCAGTTGGCTGTATCAAGGCATTTGAAACTGTGTAAGGGAAAAGATGGAATTATTGGTCTGTGATGCTTAACTGTGGATGATGGGCTCTGGTTTCTGTGTTTATGCATGTCAGGTAAAGTGTGAAAGTTAGCAAAGGAGGCCATTGTTTCAGCTGTGTCTTGCGCTGTCTCACTGAAGTACGAAACAACAAACAAGTACGAAAAAAGTATGAGATTTAGACAGAAATTAACACTGGATAACTTCAAAAACCAAACAGCACTTAGATGTTAACACTCACTCTTGTTGATATGTCTCATTGTGCATGGTGATGCACATGATTTAAGTATTTGTTGATAACCACAAAGAATGAACTTGAGTATGGGTTTAGCACTTTAGCAATTGCATACCGTTATGGATATCATGAGAGTAACATCCTTACCATGAAGAAAAGCAAGTCTTTCCAGAAAGCCTTTTCTCAGCCATACTTGAAGATGGAAGGTGCTCTTTCATTTAACCCTCCAACATCCACATAAAGGAAAATAGTAAGTTCTTCCAACCATAAAAACTCCTGAATTTCAGTGATTAATGGAAAGTTAATTTGTCCCTAAAATATCAAAGATTATTTCAGTAAAACATAGAAAACAAGTATAGAAGTAACTTTAGCTCATGCCCAACTACATAATCACAAGAATAAGTATTATCTAATCATCCAGCATATTCTGCTACACTACCATGCTTGACATCACTTGGATATATGCTTGCCCCAAAAATATGTACTTTTTAGCTGTTTTGTACACCTTTGAATAAAATTTGTCGCTGTTGTCATTTACACATTGCTTACTGAATTTTTTGGATTATGATTCATACAAAACTGCCTTGTGCATAGAATTAAATGTAATAATTTAAGAACTTTCATGTTACTGGTGGATGTGTGTATGTAGATCTACCGGTCAGCCAGGCAAGCAATTCCTTACCAGGCTTCCCTGTTTGTTTAGTGTAATAGTATCATATTTATTGGTACAACTGTTATATAGAATGTAAAGAACATTGTTTTTATCTTATAATCTGTGCTTATCTTCCTAATGTAAAGAACATTGTTTTTATCTTATAATCTGTGCTTATCTTCCTTCCTGTCATCTTGTCTCTTCTAACCCACAAGTGAGATGGAAATAACTGGCTGCAGCACCACTTTATGCCAACACAGATGCACAGAACGCACATCAGCACCTCCTCATGTGTTACCACCATCCATCTTACACAGCTCCTGAATACAAGTACTGGCTTATTTCACACAGAAAAACAAACATGGCAATTATGATATTCAGTAGGGAGGTATATTACCAGTACAACCCACCTGGGTATTGGAAGGGTTAGCCAGGACTTCATTGGTTATTGAGTTACACTCCTTTAACCTAGGTAGCTGTCTTTTCTTTCTACCTCACACATACATGGACCACTGCATTCTATCCACAAGCATACAATCTCTCCTTGTCTCACATAACTCTTGACAACACTTAACTCAGCTTATTCTTCATAACTAGATTTTCCTGTGGTGAGCACTGTGTGCTAGCTCATCCTTTTGGCAAATTGGTAGGAGCAGTAGGTAGAAGTGGTAGGCAGGAGCATTAGGTAGAAGTAGTAGGTATGACTATTAGGGTGGAGCATTAGGGAGATGTATTCAGTAGGAACATCAGGTAGGAGCCACTGCAAACATTGAGCTACAGTTGCTGTCTGCCAGGGGCCTGTTAAGGGTGAGGCACTTAAGGCTAAGAAACATCTCTGGAGTCTACTTGTTATTAGAGAGACTGTTGCTGTGGCCACCCCCATGAGGGAGTTCCAGGTGGGAACAGGCATCAGATATGTAGATAGATGTAGGTTCTTGACTAATTTGTACATTAGAAATGAAAGACATGGAGTGTAATGTTACAAAAAATACTGTAACAGAAGTGTGGATGGTACTGAAGTGTACAGTTGAGAACATACAGATTGTGTTTAAAAACGGTAAGAATACAGGATGAAAATGACTGTAGAAAGAAAATATTATTGGAAGCTATCAAACATGTTATTCACACCCTCCTGTCTACCTACTTATATAGTGCTCTTGAAGAGCACAGCTCTGGTTGTACAAGTATCTCTTTTAGTTCAGTTACTTTTGAATGCTAATCTCTCCCTCCAGTAATTGTGCCAAAAAGTTGTCTTAGTTGCAGTGTGCAACTGATTATTTGTACTACATGGGGAGGGAGGTTTACACTTCCAGGGCCCCATCTCTTGAACCTTCTCTGCTATCATACAGCCTTTTAGACTTCTTTATGTTGTTCATACAGTTTATTCCATTCATCCACAACTCATACTGTGGAAATATTTTCTTATCTCTTTTGACAGGATTCCTGCTTTTTTTCATGTTATGTCTTCTGTTTGTTCTATCCCAGCATCCTCCAAACAGTTATTAACCGTCTATGTCGTTGGTCTGTTTTAGAGACTTTAAAGTTTGTGATCAGGTCACCCCTTTGTCTGCCAAGTTGGACAGGTTGAAAGCCTCAAGCCTTTCCCTGCAACTTGGTTTTCTTAATTCTGGTACTACCTTTGTTGCTTTCCCGTAGACCTTCTCTGATAGCTCTTTGTGCGTCGTTTGGTAGAGCGACACATTTGGCCAAAACGGAAATATGCTTTGGCCAGATATGTGATGAGGCCAGCTTGCTGAATATTTTCTTATCCATGAACTTGATTCCTATTCTATTACTTACCAGCAAATGGTTGGTCTCTTTAACTATTCTCCTGAGGTGGGACTCTAGCAACAGGTTAGGCACAATGTCGTCTCCGAAATGCTTCTTCCACATTCCTACGGCTTATATTCTGTTAGATGATATTTGTATCGAAGGCTTCTTTACACGCAGTACACACATCCCTCCCCTTTGTCTAAAACGGAGCTAACTCTCTCACGATGCCTTAGAGCTTAGCTTTACATAACCTTCTTTCCCTGAACCCGCGTCGTTCCTCATCTAGGTAGTTTCTCCTTTACAAGCGGTTATTCATTTCCTTTCTAATTATTCTTAACCAGTGTTTTACAGAACACTCCTGTCAGAGAAATGGGCGTGTGGTTCAGCCCAACCACGCAGTCTCCCTTCTTGAAAATTGGACAACATTTCCTCTCTTCCTCCAAAGACACGATAACCATTTCACTCGGCAAGTCAGGTGAACCTGCACACATCTTCAGCGCATACGGAGAAACCTCAACTGAACCATGAGCATTATGCGGGTCAGAGCCCTTTAGTAATCTGCTTAAGTTTTTTTCCTTCTCTCTCGCACTTCAAATGCTTTCCAAGACCTCCTCCTTATTCCATCTTGCCGGCGTTGGGGCTGTCGTGTCTTTCGCCTTGAGAACACTTTCGAGGTATTCTTCAGTTCCTCGTATATCTTCACGTCATCCTCTACAGTTCTCTCCTCTGATTCTCTTAGTGTTATTAATTGCTCTTAACCTGACATTATAATCCCGATGAATTTCTGGAAAAAGTTTCGGATTATCTCCTGCCTTGAACGAAGTTCTCTTTTCGACTTTTTTTCTCTTCGTTCGTTCTTATTCTGCTGTGCTCATCCCTTGCTCTCGTTTACCTCTGAAATGCTGGCTGGTATTAATGCCTCCAATATCTCCTCTAGAATACCTCCTGAGCTCTTTTTTTTTTCTTTTTACTTTTAACCTTGAATTATTGAGGTATATCTCTCTGTCTTTCATGCCCTTCACTCTCTGTGTGCAGCTAAAGGAACCCATGTTCCAGCTCCTCAGAGATTTCTTAAGAGCTGTTCATAACATTGATCTATTTCGTGGTTACAGAAGTCTATTCCCAGATT